>JAOUQU010409184.1:0-11615 GCA_028566735.1 Ammoglanis amapaensis
GTGTAACCGAGCAGTTGCACTCTCACTTAGTGCAACCGAGACTCCTTATTCACTTTAAGGAGTGACGCGTTTACTTTCACTACAAACAAATTTGTCACCTCACCACATTGATGTGCTGTCTTCCACCAAGTACTGTTTAGTCCAGATTACAGCTGGTCAATGGAGGAAGATCACCAGAAATCACCTCTGCTCGAACTGGTTTTTCGCAAGATCGGTGTGGGTCGCGAACCCATCACTGGTAAGACCTCTCCCAAGACCCGTGGAACCCTGCTCGCAGCGCCAATTGTTGTGGAAATTTCCTGTAAACATGTCGAAAGACAAACACACAAATACACGAAGTACCAAATCACCTGAATCAAATCAACTGAACAAAATTGTATAAATTCTTTGAAAAACATTTTTTCTAAACAATGCCAACATTCATTAAAGTTTTGTAATCTCAAAATGTTTGTAGATATCCAGAACAATGTACCAACAGAGACTTAACGGTGTTCCAAACAAGTCTAAACAACACAATACTGCGGTAGTCTGGTAAATAAATTATAATCCCTGATTTTACCTACAGAGTCACAGCAGTCTTAACACAATTTATGGCAGAGACAAAGCCAGAGGCACATTTATCGTAAACGATTTTATCCCCATGGGCTCAATTCCACATAAAACAGCCAGCACTTCTGAAGACAAGCATTGTTGAAACATAGTGTGTTTAGAGATTTCTGGTGGAAATATGCAGACAATACAATCCTTTATGCACTTATGCCCACTGAAATATTTAGTGTCTCATTCAACCTCTTCTAAACACGAAATGTTTAAACATAATGTTAAACTAAAGGACTTTACATAATAGTGTAGGGTAACTTTGAAATAAGAATGTGATACAGGATGTACAAACATAATGAATAATGCATGAAATGAAAACAGAGCTGATTTTAGGTGAAGTGTTTCACAAACAATCAGATTTGTTGCAGCCTTGATGCCCTTGTTAGGAGCCTCTGTTTGACTTGCTAGGCAGTGAACTCTTTTTGAGAAGATAAACACGATTGCCTAAATATTAATTGTTTTCATTATTATCTGAAGCATTGTGCACTTCTCATTTATTTTATTTACAGTATTTATTAGCTTGCGGCTTTCATTTAATTTTCTCCTGCTATAAAACTAAATGCATCCAAGAAACCACAGAATAAACAGTGTTAAAATAAAATCAAAGGATGTGAACAAAAAACATTTATTTATTAATTAAAAAAGCTATTTTACTCAAAATTTATTTAACCTTCTTACAATGATTGTTTCACAGAAATGATAATTATGTCGTTGATTTATGTTTATGAATCTAAAAGCATCAGAAACCAAAAGTTGACAATAATTATTGTCTATATCAAATTATGAATTTCATTACTAACTATTTCAATCAATATTTATTGAAATTTAGCTTTCAGCTTTTTTAGCTTAGCTTTTTTTCACAGACCAGGGTTCAAAACATAACAGGTATTATCCACCACATTTATAGTACACTTGTTATGACATCGTGTCTGCACAAGAACTAGATTCTGGCTGAGGTGGAATGCTTGTCAGGCACATGGCAGGGGTGAATAGGAGCATCGACATTGGCAGCAGAAAATAATATAAACTTACAGGAGAGGGGGGCAAGAGGTTGGGTGATGCCAGCAAGATATTGTTGAGCTTATCTCTATGCACACTGACTGCAGAATAAGACTCTCCTATCAAGAAGCAACACAGTATGTGGGGATTCTCACAAGTCCTCAGCAGCAGCTCCATTAAAACTGCTGTTTCTAAAGTTTGATGTTCAGGATTGCATGTATAGATTATTGTTTTAGACTATTATACTATTAAAAGTTGGCCTGTATGGCATGGTGGAACCCACTAACTGGAAAGCACTGCTATTTGTAAAATGTATTTGATAACTAAAACATGAGTTGAAATGTCTCCAGTATGTGATTGTTATAGTTAAAATAAGCTATTTTAACTTTACATTATTGAGGGAACTCATCAGTAGAGCAAGACAACACTATGTTGTATTGTTTGAAAACGATGAGATTACCATAATGACATTATAGTGGTGGCTTTTCTCTGGCTTTTTTATGTGAAATAAAACCCTGACTCCACAGCATAGTTAACTCCAATACTGTGTCAATACGCAGATCAAAAGTTTTTTTGCAGATTTGTGCTGACATAGGATCAATGGAGCAGTCTTATCTTTTTTTTGCCAAGAGGCTCCGGGGGTGGGATTGATTCTGGTTTAAGTTGCTGTAGTGATTATTTTTTGAACACTTCAGCCAAATTGCTTTTACAAGCTGATCACTATCACTGACACAAGTGGACTAAACGGAAAAAAATATGATTGCCTTTGGTGCTATGTTCAGCAACTTGTTACCTTGATAATATCTGCATGTATCCAACTACAGTGGCATGGATAATATCTAGACATTAAGCATGTACAGAACTAATCAATGTAAATAAGAAAGTAACTGGTTTGCTATTTTAATGCTGCAACAATATAAATTATAGAAGTTGTTGTAAGTACATAAAATAAAATAAATACTCATTTATAAATAAAATATTCATTACTCATAACACATAGAAAGCTTGAACTGCAGAGCCAAGTGTATTCTTGTACCAGAAAGCATTAAAAAATAAAACTAATTTTCAGGATTAAAATTGCAATGGGAAAGTTGATAAATAGGAAACGTTTTTAAAATACAAAGGAATTGTGGATTACATGTTTACCTTCCTCTTGTGTTAGCTTTCTGTTACTCTTACTTATGTTAACGGGTCGGTTTTGACCCGGGTCCTAAATCACCCCTAGGATACCCTAAAAACAGTTATTTTTAATCAAATTTGTTTCTTACCTCTTAGTTACCTTGTTAGGGTTTGTCATCCATGGAAGGATTGATTTTAATATTTTTGTTGTGGCTCCCAGGCCCTTTCATACCCTTCATTTTCAATATAAAAATTCTCCTCATAGTTGCATGATGTAAATTGAAGATGTATACTCTGCAATTTACAAACTGTAAGCTGATTTGGCCAGACATGCCTAGACATGTCCCTAACTCAAGTTGTTGGAGGTGGAGCTGACTGTGAGCTTTTGGTTTATATTGTGTTTATGAGTTCAGTTTTGGGACTTATTATTGTTTTTTAGACAATGTTTTTTATTATTCTTATATTAAACCTGAGTCGAAATCAACCCCAACAACACAAATGTTATAATTTTAATAAGAGCATTTTACAGTTTAGTAAAATAGTTTTATTGTATTGTATTTTTTTCCAGAAAAAGTCACAAAGTCTTGATGCAATAAACAAATGTATGTAGAATTTGTATGCATTTAAAACCTAAATCGGGTCGGACACGATGCTAACACTAGACGAAGGTTAATTGTTTCCAAAAAGTCAAAATGTTTAGATGTTAGATCAGTTTTTTTATTAAGCACTGATGTAATTAAGTTCATTAGTGCCAGGCCTCTCAAATGTTGTATCTATCCTTTCTAATGTCTTAATAGATCTTTTCTGTTACAAATTACAAATACATAAATATATAAATACAAATCGTAGCATGGAGCAGACTCCTTCGAGTCAACTAAACTCATTGATTTATATCTAAAACAAAATTGGATGTTGATTAGCTAATGAAGAATTGACTTAACTGTGCTTTTGGGGATCATTTATTTATTTGTGTGTGTGTCTTAACAGCATCATAACTTAATCAGCTAATAAAGTTTATAGGACATTACCTTATACATCAGATAATGTCTCTTTTTGTTTACCAAATACTACAATAAAAAAAGTTTGATTCTCGGGATTGACCCATGTTCTCCCCGTGGCTGCATGGGTTTTTTCCGTGTAGTCCAGTGTCCTCCCACATTCCAAAGACATGCCGTCAAGTTCATTTGAGATACTAAAATTGTCATCTCTCTTTTTCTCTCTGTGTTTTTGTGTGTGTATGGTTGTGTGTCTGTGTGTGTGCATCCGGTGTTTGGTATATTCACCCAGTGTCCCACCATGACCCTGAAAGGATTAGGCGGTGGTAAAACCAGGACACTTAATTTTGGACATTTTATTCACTTCTCCCATGTGTTTTTCTGAAGATAGACAGTGTGAAACCTCGTAATCGCTGATCAGATATTTTATGTGAAAAATCACAATGACTGAAAAGGCTACCAAGTGCATGGGAGTGGGAGTGAACAGTGGGCAGACTGTACAGCATGTGAAAAGTACAGTACTGCATAGTAGAGTGAACTTTAGTGGAATTAGTTTTCTGTGTGTCAAAGCAGAATATAATAAACCAGCAAACTTGGCAACTGATGTACATTTGCCTCTACTTGACATTTGTAATGTTTTCTGCTCATTTAAAAGTAAGTACAATTTACGACCTGCTGTAACTGAAATTGAACGATGGATTTCTATGATGTGCCCACAGAACAGGCCCAGCAATTAAAAGGATCTTACTGAGATACATATTCTAATAAGCAAAACGGTATCAGATGCAGGATGCACATGACTTTAATTAATTCGTTATTATAATATATTCAATGAATAATAATTCCATTTCTGAATTATGGATCTCTAATCTGTGAAATTTGCAGAGCTTGTTTTTTAATTATGTATTTTATATTTTTATATAGGTTTGATGGTGCTTGTGTTACTCAATTTTAATTTCAAAATCTAAATTTCGTAATGCATTTTTCAACCAATGATTTTACTGGTCTAAAATGGCTGAAACATCCTGATGAAATAGTTACAATGTGTTTTTGGAAGAATGTATTCTCGTAAAGCTTTAAAACATATTGAATTCTTAGCAAGAAATCATGTTTGGCTCTGTGACACTTGGTAATGAATAAGTTATGTAAGCTTTGGTGCAGGAGGCTGGCATTTTATGTGTTTCACTTCAAAACAGAGACAAGGTACAACAAATAAAAAGAACAAAAACGTGAATTGGAGTGCTAGAGACACATAAGATATTCCGATATGTTCTTGATTTTAAAATGTGATGTCCATTAAACACATGATCAGATGTCCACATTGTTGCCAATATAATAGCAAATTTATAGAAAAATAAAAGACTTTAACCCACAATTTCTGATGTCAAATGCATACAACATACAGCTCTGTAATACCATAAGCACCATAATGAGGCCCGCTAATTAAAAACAGTTTAATAAGACCTCAGGTGATGAAGTAGAAAATTCAGAACACCTCTTTTCAAAAATAGGCTCTGAGGAAAACTTGAGGAGTGTTTTAGTGTGAACTGCGCATTAAGCACTCACGTCTTAGTGCACACATTCAAGTGCTGTCCCAAATGGAACACCACATTTAGAGGGAAATGACAGACTAAAATTGCACGCCTCTCAGTTCGGTCAATTTTTTACACCAGTCTTTATTTCTATTATAAATATTATGCTTGTATTTGGTTTTGTTTACCCCTACTTACATTAAATAATGTAATTACCAAAACTTGCAATTTAAGCAAAGCCTCTACTTTATCCCTCATCCTCCGTTAAGGCAGAACAATGGTATCCGTTTACTGCAGGCACTGTGAAATTTTAGTGTACTGAGATTTATTATGTTTCTCGGATGCACTAAAACAGTGGTCGAGTATGCTGGCAGTATGCTGCAGACCATGGATGTAGAAGAAAGGAGGTCACATGACCAGCTGTTTAATTCAGACTAGTCAATTAAACTACTGAAATTAGGCGGGTTCTTATCTAGTTAGAATCTACTCCAGCAGTCACACCAGCCCTTTGATTATAGCTTTCAAACCGCTATCAGAAACAATGCTTCTCAATGCTTCTCAATTCTACACTATTACAACTATGGAACAGCATTGCTTTGTCCATCCAATTAGATCACTAAAAACAACAATTGCATGATTGCAGCAAAGCTCGAATTGGTTATGAAGTGTCTTTTTTTTAAATTAAATATTTTTTATAAATTTAAACCACAGGGTTTTACAAAGACTCACCAGTGATCTGCCGGTAACACAACACTACAGCGGTAACACATGTCCCACTTCAGACAACAATCCCTAATCTCATTTTCTCCTGGATTCCTCCATTTTTTCTCCTGCAAAACTCACATTTTCACATTCATGTATGCCATGCTCTGAATCACAATTTAAATCAGAAAAGGTCAGAGAAATAAATTGTTTGTTTCAGTTTAGTTTCACAAAAGCCCCAGAGGCAAACAATAGAAGAGGTGACATTCACTCAGCAGTTTTGTATTCACCTACCATCCCCCCGAGGAAGCATTGCTAAACCTGCAGACATCGTTGCATTATATGATGAATCCGTTTCTAGTGTAAATGTCTAATAAACTTGGATTCCTGTGACTACAATGTCAAAAGGCAGATTTTTTTTTAATCCATGACACCCTTAATTGCTGTTTAGTAATGCAATTTACTAAACAAATTTAATTTTTTTTTAGCTGGTGTAATATGATTATGATAATTCAAGTGAAAGAATAATTAGGTTTTAGTTAGATTGTTTAATTAGATAATTATGTTGTTTGGTGCTTAGACTATTCTGATCTTACATTACCTATCAATCAAACAAAATTTAACAAAGTTGAGTATACTGTGTTTAATAATAACTTCCTTTTCTAATAACTTTTTCTTTTGGTTGGTCCCCATCACTAATTTGGCATCATTTTGACATCAGAAGCCCACCCTGACATGACTCAATATTTTATCCGGATTTGGGAGCAGCACTACAAGGCACTGGTTTGTACCGTATCAAACCAAGGGCTGTCTTTGTTTAATAATATTAATATTATAATAATATTTTATACACATATGCATATGATAAAATAATAATAATATTTTAGTAATAATAGTAATAGAAAAAGTCAGATAATGCATAGAAGTTTAAATCAAACTTGTGTGCATCACACAAGATTCACCCCAGGCACCTTCTGTACTAGCCACTCCACTAATCCTCTAAAAATGCATTAACATTTCTTACACTATAGTCCAGATTTTTTTTTGTTCTGGGCTACACTGAAAAAAAGGACCAGGAACTTAGACACTGGCTTACGAGTTAGTTGATAAGGTGACAGTGAACACAGATTGGAACAATTTTGTATCTCCAATTCATGTACACAGGGACCTGATGCCATGATGGATTTCAATTTCAAACCAATGGGGGAAACTACACTCTGTTTTAAACTGATAATGCTTTCAACCATGTATTACTACTGATACACATATACACACACAGTACTGTGCAAAAGTTTTAGGCTAAGTTTTAAATACTGCTAATAAGCCAATAATATATATTAAATTTATTGTTTATTTCTTTTTCAATTGACATTTTACAAATTGAGCAAAGTCTCTCCCAGAGAAATATTGCAAAGCAGACTGGTGTTTCAAAATGTGCTGTTCAGGCTCTCTGTTTGGCTTAGTATAGTTAGTACAGCAGATGTAAAACAAAACCTATTTCCATTTAAAATCAAAAGATGCCAAGCAGTGCCATTAGCTCACTACAAAATTCAGTGGGATCCAGGGACACCAATCTACCTACTGTCTAGAAAAGTCTGGCCAGATGTGGCCTTTATGGAAGAGTTGCAGCCAAAAAGCTAAACCTCTGACATAGAAACAAGGCCAAGTGACTCAACTATGCATGAATGAACATGAAACAAACTAAGAACTGTGGTGCAGAAAATGGAAGCAGGTGCTCTGGACTGATGAATGAAAATTGAAAAACCTTTTACCAAAGTGCTAAACAGCAGCAAATGAATCTATGCCAAAAAACCAGTGAATCTTGGTGGAGGTTCCTCACAAGTTTGGGGCTGAATTTCTGCAATTGGAGTTGGAAATTTGCTCAGGGTTTTTGGTGACCTCAATGCTGAGAATTAAAGTCAGATTCTTATCCGTCATACATTAAAATTAGAGATGGGCATGATTAGCCTTAGATTTATTCAGCCTAAAGAATCACAAGAAGTCCTGGAAGTGATCACATGCCCCCACAGAGCTCTGATCTCAAAATAATCCAGTGTGTCTGGGATTACATGAAGAGACAGAATAATTTGAGGAACATCTGTGGTTAGATCTCTTAGATGTTTGTAACAACATACCAATCGAGTTCCGTCAAAAACTAAGAAGGAGCAAGTGAACCTAGACAAATTGATGTCTTAAAATCAAAGACTTCAATTCTGTTCATTCTCATGCTTTTTGTTGATTGGAGAAAAAACTATTAACGCTTCCATTTGTGAAAGCTTTTTAGTTTACTGCAGGGCTTGTTTTAGCCAACAATATTAGGGTAGCCTGGTAGAAAAAAAATAGGTGGGCAATTTGGGCTTAATAAATATTTAATATGAATATGTCTAATGTACACTATGATTGGGTGGGCAAGGCGCACGTTTTGGTGAGCTGAGCCCACCTCTAACCATTGTTAGAGCCGGCCTTGGTTTACAACATTTTCTCATACTTAACTCAAACTTTTATACAGTACTGTGTATCCAATATTAAAACAGTGAGTGTTTATAAGGACAGCTATGATATCACACGTTCATTTCAGAGCACTGCAGGACACACATTTGCCGTACAACACTGAAAATGTGTACTAGAGATGGTTAAATATCTGTATAGCTCATGCTGTATGGTTCACAGATACTTTATATCTGAGTCCAGCCTTGAAAAAAGTGCTTTATTGTATAAATTGAAAACATTAAAATTTCATAAAAGCAAAATAACAGAAAAGCTGTTCAAAATTGCTCTCTTCCTTCAAAATGCTGTTGATCTTGAGAATTTAAGTATTATCTGTTAACCGTCTTACAAACGGAATGCTTTGCTTTAGTGAATGTGTTTAAATAAAAGCTCTTGGGCTTAGGCCATGTAAAAAGTGGACTCATTCTTACATGAAAAGCTTTGGTAAGACTTATAGATGTGTTCACATGGTGGGTTGATGTTTGGATAATATGATTTGGTATAGAAATAATTATGTTTTGCTTTAATCCCTGTTTGCTTGTAGGAAGAAACCGGAGCCACCAGAGTAAACCCATGCAGGCATGAACATAACATGAAAAATCCAAATAGAATGGACCTGGAGCACCCCTCCTTGGGATCAAACCCAGGGCCTTTTTGCTATGAGGCCACAGTGTTACTAACTTAGCCACTGTGTGGAGGGACATGTGAGGGTTTACACAATGTCCCGAGGACATGCTGGGGAGCACTCACACTGTTCATTTGCAATGTTTTTATACAACTGGACAGTATTTTGGAAAATATAAAAATATAAAACCAGCCTACATTTTTGTACAGGTTTGAATCTTATATTAATCTTTTCTATAAGAGAAACAAGTGCCCCTGAAACTTAAAATAGAATAGAAAAGATTTGTCTTTATTGATAAAACAAACAAACAAAATTATATTGAAACCCTCTCTCATGATTTTCATACAAAGTAATTAGACGTTATATTAACAATGAAGCACCTATTAAACGTGGACATGAGAACTTAACTTTTGTTCGACCACTGGAGTGACTGAAAATTGGTTCCACCTGCACTTTGGGGCCTGAGGGGACCACAAGGACTAATGAGGTCGCTTGGACATAGATCATAGGCCTGGCAGGGTCCTCGTTGCTGCATTAAAAGGGGAATGAAGCTGTCTTTCCAACTTTCGAATGATTGATCTGCCACCATGTTAGATGAGAGGAAAAGTTGGGGTGGGCTGGCTGTCTTCAAGACCGCCTTCTCTGATCTAGTCAGTGGGCCAGGCCTTTACAGATTCAAACTACTGGGGAAGCAGTAAAGCTGAAGTGAGCTACATGGAGTGTCTGCCAAGCTATGAATAAGAAATCAACATGCTTCACCACATCTCGCAAACGCAGACAGATGGAAGTGGACTGACAGAGTCAACCACAAAGATTAGATTTTCATTAGATTGCCAAGAAAGTGGAAATTTGTCCTGCTCAGTCGGTTGTCATTTCAATCAATAAAACAAGACAAACTAACCAAACAAATTGATTATACAGACTACATATCCAATTAAACATTGATGAAGGTGCTCAAAAAAGCCTCCATCATTTGCACTGATATATGAACCGTCACATACATTTCTCTCTTAGATTTATCTAATACATATAATCATTTTCATAACTGTCATAAACTATTTGGCCAAAAGTATGTGGATACACATCCATTTCATCACCCCTCCATGAATGTATAAATCTGTTGAACTTCTAAAGTTTCGTGAGTAATTTTAATTTGATTCTCACCCAAATTTGGAATAAACTGGACAAGACATTGGTAGCAGTATCTGATCTCACAAAGAGTCTCATGATGTAGCAGCAATATTTTCCACTGTACACAAAAATTGAGGGTTTCAAACTCAGTGTTTAACACTTGAATGCAAAAATCAGTCTAAGTTCAGGAAGGGCATCAAACATAAAAATTGTCAATAGTTTGGATCTGCTGTTATGACACCGACCCTGCTGACACACTGTACTAAGGAAAAAGAAAATGTCTGACCTCAGAGAAACTATTTTGAAAATACAGAAATGCTCAGCTTCTTTTTCCTATTGGCAGTCCCAATTGGATAATTGGTTAAGAAAGCGAAAGAAGCTGGATTTTGAACAAGGATATCCAACAATCTTACCAATAATGTTAACATACCATATAGTTAATTATAGATATGTGATACTAGCTATCACACTGCTTTCCAAATGTACCCCAAACTAGTGACCAAAGGAGAGTGAAATCATATTTGCACATGCGTGGTAACACACTCGGAACAATACTTCAACAATACTACACACTGCTTTTCCTTTTTTTCCTTCCAGCGTACCTTAGCTTACGCTTTGACAGAAAGCTATAAACTGTACAGCCCCCTGACTCGATTGACATATATATATTTACAATTAATCAAAAACTATTTTAATGCTTTTAATAGTTTAATGTGCCACCAAAACACACGAAAACAAAACACTAGAAATATTTTTTTTTAAAAATGATGTACTTAGTGTCTAAGATAGTGTGATGTCATAACTTTGCATTGTCTTTCAATAGCTCAAACTAAGTAATAACCTAACTCTATGAGTATTGGCTTGTGATGTTAATATGTTCTGGAGTTTAATAGAACCCAGCGTGACAATGAAGCAGGCAAATCTGACAAAGTTACTGGTTTCAGTAAATTCATTGCACCCAGTAAAGTGTTGTGGTGTTTATATTGTGCGTATATGTTGAAGCAGCCATGGCCTGGTGGTAAGAGAAGTGGGTTTGTGATCGGAAGGTTGCCATTTTAATTCTAAAAGTAAATATGTCATGACTGAGATGCCTTTGAGCAAAAGGCTTAACCGCTAACTGCTTCCTGGATGATGTGGATAGGGCTGCCCACTACGACAGGCATGTGTGCTTACTGCTGCTTCCTTGTGTGTTCACTAGTAACAGTAAATGTGTATTTCAATCCATGGATTGGTTTAAATGAGGATGATAAATATTAAATAAATACATACACACTGACCATGCACAACAATATAAATGATCTCCATTACAGCACCTGCTAGTGGGTGGGATGTATTAGAGAGCAAGTGAAAATGTTTTGTCAATGTATTATATTGATTAGAAGTGGACAAAGCAAGCAAGTGTAAGGACTTGAGCGCTATATATAT
>JAOUQU010409195.1:0-11613 GCA_028566735.1 Ammoglanis amapaensis
TTCAGTCTTAAATAGAAACGTAAAGTAAATAAAATCATTAATTTAATTATTTATTATGTTAGAAATCACATTTCAATAATCAGATCCTAAAATCTCAGTTTATGAGAGATTATTTACTGTCATAAAGTCGCATCATTGTGACATCATTTTGATGTCATAATAAATCTGTCACACTTTCGGTATAAAAGAAAATTAAAAGTGTTTTTTAAACTTGGATTTAAAATGTTTTTATATTTATTGTTCTGATCGGAAGTCAGTGCAAAGATTTTAGATTTACTGGAAATAGAAAAAAAATATTAAAATCATTTGAGGTTGTAAAATCTAAAGTGTGTGTGTGTGTGTGTGTGTGTGTGTGTGTTTATTGCTTATATTGTAACATGCACACTACGTGTTACCTTCTTTTTTTGTCTGTATTTAAACCATCTGTTCTGGGTTTGTGGTCCAGTGCTTCTACTGTGACCCTGACCAGGATGAATAAAGGACCTCACACACACACACGCACACGCACACACACAGTTACACAATGTGCTGGACGCCAAGACGAGAGACTACTGATCAAGATTAGACGTGAATCTGATGGGTTTCATTAGTGCAGTGGTGTGTGAGCTAAACACACACACACACACACACACACACACACACACACACACACACACACACACACACACACTGTACAAAAACACAGGTTAGTGAACTTAGCTCTTTATCAGTCTGGACTAATGTACCACAGAGTTTGTAGCTACGAGTCCCGTTTATCTGATGTGAATAGTCGTCTGTATCTGGATGCAGCATTTATCACCGGCCACAAGTCAATCCAGGCTTGAGGGGCCTCACTCAGGGGCCCAACTGTGAGTGGTAGTGGGGCCTGGACCCGTCGACCTTCTGGTCCCAAGCATTTCCCTCGTCCTGTTGTTTCAGCGACACAATAAAACTCGTTCACTCGGAAGCCGAGTCGAAGCGAGGCGATTGTTTGACCGGGAGTGGAGTTAATGGTGTGTGTGTGTGTGTGTGTGTGTGTGTAGATCTACACACATTGTGTCTGAGTTTTAAAGGCAGAAATGTGCTAAACAGACGGAGACTCTGTTGTAACATGTGGGGACTTGAGTCCAATAAAAAAATTCTGTTCTGATGTTTTTTAGATTAATGAGGTCGACTTGGACTCCTGAGCATCTATAACATCTCTACAGTTTAGAATTATAACGTCGGCGTTGCTCTAGCCTTAAAAATTCCTTAAAAAAATAACAAAACATCAATTTATATTTTATCATTTTTTTTTATAATTTCTTCATTATTTTAAATAAAAACACTAAATTCTAAATCCAGATTAAATCTGAAATAAAGACGACTGGAGAGTAAACAAAGTCTCATGAAAGTATTTTAGTGTTGGGGGGGGGGGAGGTGTTACATTCTAGTAATGTTTAAAGTCAAGGAAAAAAGTGTAAAGTAAACAGTAAAGTTTAGTGTAAAGTTAAATATAAAGTAGTGTAAACAAAAAATGAATTAAAGTCTAAAATGAAGCTTAAAGTAAAAAGTAAAGTACTGAGTAAAGAAAAGTGTAAAGTGTGTGTATGTAAGTGTGTGTGTAAGTCAGGAGTGTGTGTGAGTCAGGAGTGTGTGTGAGTTTATGTGAGACAGGAGTGTGTGTAAGTGTGTGTGAGTCTGGAGTGCGTGTGAGTCAGGAGTGTGTGTGAGTGTGTGTAAGTGTGTGTGAGTCAGGAGTGTGTGTGTGTGTGTGTGAGAGAGAGTAAGGAGTGTGTGTGTGTGTGAGTCAGGAGTGTGTGTGAGTGTGTGTGGGTCAGGAGTGTGTGTGAGTCAGAAGTGTGTGTGAGTGTGTGTGTGAGTCAGGAGTGTGAGTCAGGAGTATGTGTGAGTGTGTGTGTATGTGAGTGTGTGTGTATGTGAGTGTGTGTGAGTCAGGAGTGTGTTTGTGTGAGTCAGGAGTGTGTGTGAGTGTGTGTGGGTCAGAGTGTGTGTGAGTCAGCAGTGTGTGTGTGTGTGTGTGAGTCAGGAGTGTGTGTAAGTGTGTGAGTGTGTGTGAGTCAGGAGTGTATGTGAGTCAGGAGTGTGTGTAAGTGTGTGTGAGTCAGGAGTGTGTGTAAGTGTGTGTGAGTCAGGAGTGTGTGTGTGTGTGTGTGTGAGAGAGAGATGGAGAAGATGGAGTTTAGAGGATTGGAGACGATCGACTCTCCTGCACAACAGGAGCTCATTAACGGGAGAATCAGTGTGAAACCGAGCTGTGTTTGTTTTAGAGATATAACACACACACACGCACGCACGCATGCACGCACGCACGCACGCACGCACGCACACACACACAGGGTCACTGAGGTTAGAAAAACTCCCCGGCAGTGAATTTATCACCTGTGTTGCTCATGAAGTGAACAAAAATAATTTATTGATTTAATTCTTCATCTTAATCAATATTATTATTATTATTATTATTATTATTATTTCCATCACTACTATTTGATTACTATTATAGTAACTTTTATTGTTATTATATTATAAAAACATTAACATCAAACCCGCGACATGTTTTATTCATGTCACTTTATTTTTATGTCTTTACTTGCATTAGATCTGGTGAATTGTAAGTAATGATGTTTATTTGTTAACAACAACAACAACAATAACAACAACAACAACAACAACAAATAACAACTATTAGACCTATTTTCAAATAAAATAAATGAATTGCATTTTTAAAACAACTCTACACAGAGTCGTTATAAAGAGCTCCAGAGTATCTGCTGGATAACTCATCTTTAGTCAAACTGATATTGTTAAATATATAAACAATATTGTTAATTATTATTATTATTATTAATTTAATCCTCTCCAGTCCGATATAAAGTCTGAATAGAATCCATGTCAGATGATACAGTTTTAATCAGTAAAACTGCTCGATTTCTCACACACTGCTCGTTAAACCTGAACACAATTTTAAACACAAATGATTAAAAAACAAAAACAAAACGAGACGTCAGAACAAATTAAATTCTAATAAAAATAACCACACTGATGTCAGAACTGCACCCGGGTTGTGTTTCAGGTTTCCTGGGAATCCCTGGCGGTGAGATTTTAGGCGGCGTGCTGATTACCCCTGACAGGGGCCAGAGATCGTCCGAGTTCCTGATGTGTTTATCTAAACTGAAGAGAGGAGGAAAGTCATGGAGGCCAGAGACGACGGACGGGAGACCAGGGGGTCAGATTTCTCTGGAAGTACACCGCGGGGCTCGCTGTTCCCTCCATGGGTGGAGTCGGTGTGGAGTCGGTGTAGAGTCGGTGGAGTTGTTGGTTTTGCATGGACTCATGTAATTGGCCCCTGATGGTGATACCCCCCCCGCACAACCCCGCCTGAATCTTCCTTCGTGCCTGGCCGGTCGTGTTTTACACACAGTGAGCAATGCTGGTGAAGCCAGGATGAGGGTCTGTGTGAGAGTGAGTACAGCCGCACTTCATTCATGAGTTGAGACTTTATACTGCACATTTAATATTGTTGTAGGGTTGATTTATAGCTTAAGAGGAACAGATTCCATTCGTATTGTCATCCAGAGGGAAATACACCCTTATTTACAGGACTATGCAAATTTATGGCTAACAGAAAAGGAAACAGTTGTGTTAAGCGTTTCATTACTTTTATTTAGCATTTAGCATCCAGTCTTATTTTCCTGCTTGTGTTGAGCTTTGATTTTCCGATCAGGAATTCAATGAATATATTTTGCAGTTGAATGCAAATGTGCTTCTGTGATTAAAATGTCACCAGCACTCTATAAATTTTTGTTTTATTTATAACAGATCGGGAAATAGTTTGCGTTTAGCATTGATTGTTTTTTCAGTCTTACTAACCTGCTTTTGATGATTTTTTAAATTTCCGATCTAGATTTAAATTTAATACTTGTCACATTTAGAAAGAATCAGTATCGCTCACATTGCTAATCAGTAAAGCCGGTTGGTTTAAATGTGTAATCATGTAAAGAAGGTGCAAGTTAGCGAGTATCGTTGTTGCTCAGAATTCGGACACATGAGTACTAGTTGAACCTCTAGTCGCGTTTTCGATTTCCTTTTTAATACGACGGACTGATTACGAGCTTTCACACAGCCATGCTTCACATCCGGCTTTTACTTCTGGCTTGTTTAACCTTCTGCCCGTCATGTGCGGGTCAGAATCTGGACCCTGTTCCCCTAATTATCCAGTACACCGTATTAGAGGAACAGCCGGCCGGCACGAGGGTCGGCCGTCTGCTGGACGATTTACGGCAGAGCGGAGAGACCGGACCCGTGGAGGACTTTCATGTTGTAAAGCACGGTCAGACTCTGCCATTTACCGTGGCCAGGAGAGATGGACTGGTGTCCACACTGGGCCAGTTGGACCGGGAGGAACTATGCAGAGGAGCTGACCACTGCGAACTGGCCTTCAGTGTCCTGTACAGAAAAACCGGAGCTGTTCGCTTCCTCCAGGTCCGAGTCGAAGTGCTGGACGTTAATGACCACAGCCCAGGCTTTACTATTCCACTTCAGGAGGTGGAGATTTCAGAAGTGGCTGGGCTTCGTATGAGAGTCGCGCTGGACCGTGCTGAGGATCCGGACGCCGGACCGAACGGTCTGCAGACCTACTCCCTGTCACCCAACCAATACTTCTCCCTGGATGTCCGTCCCTCCGGAGGTACAAAACAGCCAGAGTTGGTGGTCATTAAAGAACTGGATAGGGAGATGCAGTCATCCATTGAGTTAATGCTAACGGCCTGGGACAAAGGAAATCCACCAAGGTCAGGCAGCACAAAGGTCAAGGTCATAATCTTGGACTCTAATGATAATAGTCCCGTCTTTGAAGATCCTGCCCCGATAGTAAACCTTCCAGAAGATATGTCAAGAGGCACGGTGGTCATCAACCTGCATGCTACAGATCCAGACCAGGGCGCTAACGCCGAGGTTGAGTACACGCTGAGCAAACACGCTCCTCCAGACATCCAGAGACTTTTCAACGTCCATCCCGAAACGGGCGTCGTGGTTTTGAAGGGTCTGTTCGACTTTGAAGAAAAGAGATCCTACGAAGTCGAGATACAAGCTAAAGATCGAGGTCACAATGCCGTCCCATCATACTGCAAGCTCCAAGTCAGAGTCCAGGACGTCAACGACAACGCACCTCGAATTCACTTCACATGGACGTCCCCAGACGCGTCCTCGGCGACCGTCTTGGAGGGCGCCCCAATCGATACCTTTCTGGCTCTTGTGATGGTCTCTGATGCTGATTCGGGTCCGAACGGCGAGGTCACAGCTCAGATCCAGGACGGTTCGGGTCCGTTCCGTCTCAAGCACATTCATGGGGATAATTATATGATCGTGACGAGCGGAGGTTTAGATCGTGAAGAACGGATGGAGTACAATATTACGCTCCTGGCTCGGGATAACGGTGAACCTTCGCTGTCCTGCGTCAGGCACCTGAAAGTCACTGTGTTGGACGAGAACGACAATGCGCCTGTGTTCTCAAAGACTCATTACACAGCAGTCTTGAATGAAAATAATTCACCTGGTTTCCAGATTTTGACTTTGGAAGCTCATGACGTGGATCTAGACCTCAGTGGAAGGGTGTCGTACTTTATCAAAGAGTCAAATGACTTGGGGACATCGACAGCGGCCTTTTCGGTCCATCCGTCGAGCGGGGCAGTGTACGTCCAGCAGTCTTTAGACTACGAAGAATCGCCAACGTATTCCTTCATAGTTGAAGCGAAAGATCACGGCTATCCTTCCATGACCAGCAGCGCTACAGTGATTATTAATCTCCAAGATGTCAATGATAACAACCCCATCATCAGAGATCCCATCTCCAAAAAAGGGGTCGCCATGCTGAGCGTTCCTGTTAACGCGGAAAAGGGGGAGATCGTGACTGAACTCGATAAGACCAGAGATGTCCTCTTTCCATTGGGCAATCGGTCTTCTCTCTACGAGGGTGACGGTTATCTTGCCACGATTGTATCCGCGAGCGATGCTGACACCGGCCTCAACGCGAGACTCCGCTTCAAAATAATCGGAGAAGATCATTCCCGTCTCTTCTGGATGGATGAAAGCACGGGTCAGTTGTTCGTGAACACCACAAACGCTACAGAACTGATTGGCAAAAGTTTTAAAGTCGTCATCGAGGTATCGGACACGGGCGTGCCTCCGCTGGCTACCCAGACAACCCTGGAAATAAAATTCATCAATCTTCGTGACCACCTGAAGAACTCCTCGCCCGGACGGCAGACCGACTTCAGCTCCACTTTGCTTTTAGTCATCTGCATAGGTGGCACCTGCTTGCTCCTGTTTCTGGCATTCGGTCTGGTCACCACCTTCTGCCGGCCAGAGAAACGAGACAGTCACGCATACAACTGCAGACAGGCGGAGTCCAGCTACACCAGCCACCCACGCAGACCCCAAAAAAACATCCAGAAAACTGATATCCAGCTCGTACCTGTCCTGAGGGGCAGAAAAGATGACCCTTCCCTGTTAGAAGAATCCCAACCACTGTCCTCTGGCACGCCACCTCCGCCAGAAGAACCTCAGCTTGAGAACCACCATAGCCTGTCGCCCACACTTGCCCGCCTGGCACAAAACAACTGTTACTCAGAACCTGACACCATGTCGACATACTCGCAAGGCAGGACCCTGAGAAAACCTGGAAGTATCGACTGTCCCGATACTTCCGGAATGCCCTACCGGACTCTGTATAAGTCCAGGAACCCATCCTCGTCCTCATCTCTACAGTCACAGACCAACACCATAAAGAGGGTAAAGCCTGATGATGCACGTTTACCCAGTGATTCCACAGAGACCGGGGCCACCCTGAGGAGGCCGCGACTCTCGGACAGGAACGGGAGAACCGAGGAACCGGACCACAGACAGATGCTGAGAGATCTGGTGAGGTTGTCCATGGCTGCTCTCGGAGAGAACTCACTCCAGCTGTCTTCAGCCTCGCCCGAGGTTCAGGTAAGAATGTTGATATTGATCATTTTGACAACGTTAATGAGATTTTGAAGTTGACCATGGCAACGTTTGCTGTGTTCTCTGCTCCGGTTATGCCTCGTTCATACTTTTGGTTTAGTTTGAACTTTGCAGCAGACGTGTGTGTTTATTGTGGCCTGAAGCGACAGATGATGGACGAGTTTACTCAGGCTGATCTGATTCACACAGTGAAACCTAAACCTCAAGTTTAGCTTTGTGTGTGTGTGTGTGTGTGTGTGTGTGTGTGTGTGTGTGTAGGGGGGGAGGTGCAGGGGGCCTAGGGGGATGGGGTCAATGCTATCCTCTTGGCAGTTTATATTTTCATTTTTGGGGGTTTCTTTTGGGTGAAAAACCTTTTGAGAGATGTATGTTTAATAATTCATTTAAAAGTTGTGGGTTTGAAGGTCTCAGTTTTGGAGTCTGATGGTCACTTCATTTTGGGAGTTTAATATTTTCAATTTGGGGGATTAATGTCCTCATTTTGGGGGGTCTGATGGCCACATTTTGGGAGTTTAAGGTCCTCATTTTGGGGTCTGATGGCCTTTTGGGGGGGGGGGGGTGTTAAGTCCTGGTGGCCTTATTTTGGGAGTTAAATGTTCAAACCATTGGGGTTTGATGGCCTCATTTTTGGCGCTGTGATGCTCTTTTTGTGGGTCTGATCTTCTTAATTTGAGATTTGCTGATTTACTTGTATCTGAAATTTTACTTTTGGGATTCTGTGTATATTTGGGGGGAGGGGGGGGGGTTCTGACGTCCTTTTTGTAGGTCTGATGTATTTTTTAAATGTTCATGGTAATCTACCTCATGACTTCCACTGTACATAAGGTATAAAGAACAACAAGCAGGCTGCAGACATAATGACTTAACACTCGATCCACCTCAGTGCACCCAAGGACCCGACACAAGGTTCAAGTAAGTACCACAGCCAGACAGGAGAGGTGCACATCCTGCCCCTGCCCCTCTCCATCCTTCCCCAGTCCACCCTCCTTCACCTGCTTGACCTAGTTGGCGAATCATCTCCAGGAGAGGAACCGAGATGTTGTAGGTTCTCGGCTCTCTGACCCTCATCAGGACTGGATTTTGAAGGTGCATCCTGGCAGGAAGCAGCTTTCAGAAGAATAGGCCCTACGTAGGAACTGTTTCCTGTCTCACTCGCCCAGCTCAGTCCAAAATTTTGCCCCCCCCTCATCTATGCTCTTGTTTGAAAACAGTCTGGTGTTTCCTCTCCCTGCTTTTGTGCTACATCCGATTCCCAAACAAATCTGTGTAATTCAGTTCTGAAAGTGGAGCAACACGACCACGCTGAGGGAGGAACCTCATACAAATCATATACCTCACAGACCTCACAATTAGGATATCAGACCTCATAAAGAGGATTTCAGACCTCAAATGAGGATATCAGACCTTACAATTAGGATATCGGACCTCATTAAGAGGATTTCAGACCTCGAAAAAAGTTAAAACACAAAATCCCAGAAGATCTGATGTTCTCCTTGATCTCCTTTTTGGGTTTATTGTTTTACTTTTTGTTGTTTGATGTTTGATTTGGGGGGTTTAATGTTTCCTTTTGGGGGGTTTAATGTTTTACTTTCGGAGGTCAGACGTTTTAGGCTTTGTTCCTTAATGTTTTTCTTCCTGGGGTTTGATGTTTGATTTTTTTGGGGGTTTGTTGTTTAAATTTTGGAAGTTTGACGTTTCTTTGGAGGCTTGATGCTTTATTTTTGAAGTTTGATGTTTTAACTTTAGAGATTAGATGTTTTATGGGGTTTGTTGTTGTTGTTGCCCCCCCCCCCCCCACACACATACAAATACACACACACACAGTTGATAGTGTTTCTCTGATGTGTAGTATTTTGTGTAGTATTTAGTGTATAATCTTTAACAGTCTCATGCCGGGTGTTTTGTGTGTTTCCACAGCAGGTGTCTCAGTTGTTGTCTTTACTTCGTCAGGGGCAGTTTCAGCCTCGTCCAAACTTCCGTGGCAACAAATACTCTCACCGAGGCTGCCGGTAAATCTTTTATTATAATAATATTTAATGTTTTTACGTTGGAGCTGATCAGTGATTCTACCGTTCACACATGTGTAAATAATATACACAAAAATATACACTTCATAAAACAGAAATAATTCAACAAACAGTTAATGACATAAAAAATTATTAATAATAATAAAGACGGGATTAACTAGAGGACGCACACGCTACAGCCGTGTATTGCAATACTTTCTGTTACCTGCCCAGGTACATTAGAGACATTAGAGAGAGAGAGAGTGAGAGAGAGAGAGAGAGAGAGAGAGAGAGAGAGAGAGAGAGAGAGAGGGGACATCACTCCATCATCACCTAATCACTCCATTACACCATCACTCCATCCCGTTCATCATTCCATCACACAATCACTCCATCACACAATCACTCCATCACACAATCACTCCATCACACAATCACTCCATCACACAATCACTCCATCACATCATCATTCCATCACACAATCACTCCATCCCGTTCATCATTCCATCACACAATCACTCCATCACACAATCACTCCATCACACAATCACTCCATTACACCATCACATCATCATTCCATCATACAATCACTCCATTACACCATCACATCATCATTCCATCACACAATCACTCCATCACACCATCACTCCATCCCGTTCATCATTCCATCACACAATCACTCCATCACATCATCATTCCATCACACAATCACTCATCACACCATCACTCCATCACATCTTTACACAATCACTCCATTACACCATCACTCCATCCCGTTCATCATTCCATCACACAATCACTCCATCACATCATCACTCCATCACACAATCACTCCATCACATCATCACACCATCACATCATCACACAATCACTCCATCACACAATCACTCATCACACAATCACTTCATCACACAATCACTCATCACACAATCACTCCATCATATCACCATTCCATCACACAATCACTCATCACACATCACACCATCACTCCATTACACCATCATTCCATCACATCATCACACAATCACTCCATTACACCATCATTCCTTCCCGTTCATCATTCCATCACACAATCACTCCATTACACCATCATTCCATCACACAATCATTCCATCACACAATCACATCATCACTCCATCACACAATCACTCATCACACCATCACATCATCACTCTATCACACCATAATTCTATCACACAATCACACCATCACACAATCACTCCATCACACAATCACATCATCACACCATCATTCCATCACTCCATCACAGAATCACATCTTCACACAATCATTCCATCACACAATCACTCCATCACATCATCAATCCGTCACTTAATCCCACAATCACTCCGTCACTTAGTCGCACAATCACTCCATCACATCATCACTTGATAACTTCATTACTCCATGACTGGGTTTCATTCTACTAACCTGCTCTCCTTTCTGATTGCCAAAGCTCCGGCGGACACGATGCTGATTGGCTGAGTACCAAAGACAGCGGGCATGGTGAGAGTGAAGCGGGTGATGTGGACTGGGAGGCCTGCAGGGACTCACCCATCGACCCCCTACTGGAGGAAGGACTCAACAATCTGCTTAACAGCACAGGTAATGTGTCTCATTCAAATATGAGATAATAATACGTTCAAAATCTAAAGTGACTTATAATTACGATGGAACACCAGTTTCTGGGCAATTGAAGGTTAAGGGCCTCGCTCAAGGGCCAGTCAGTTGTAGTTGGGCTTGAACAGGCAATCTTCTGATGTCCAGCTTTGTATCTTAACCACTAGTCCATTACTGTGTTGTACAAGATGTACATGTGTGTTTATCGCTGATGTTAATAAAATATTAGTATTTATATATCTTATATATTAAGATCATATTGGCCGGAGCTTTAAAAGGAACCGAGCCACAATAATTCTCATCATTTGTGGAGAATAAATACGTTTTTGCTGAGTGTGAACACGGACGGCGTCATGTTCCCGCGGGTCCCAAGCTAGCAAATGTAGTTATGAACTTCCTTCCACGTATTGTTTGAGTTTTGCTCACACACTAGCCTGAAAGTTTTTTTTTAACTTTTTTTGATGCCTTGAAGTGCCTTCGGGTGAAAAACCTGAGGATTATTATTCTTTAGCCGCCGTCCTGTTCAAAGCCGCGTGATGGTTTCACCCCAAGGGTCTCGAACGTTAACTTGTTACTCGACCAGACGAGTCCTGCGGGGTTCACATTCCATTGCTTCTCTTTTACACGTGTTGTCAGGTGGTAACACAATCCTGTAGCTTTGGGGCACACACACACACACACACACACACACACACACACACAGTTATACATCATCCATCGTAGAGCTTTTCGGGTCGCCTTTATCCCCCCCCCACCCCGTTCAGTCACAATACCGTCGTGTGTAACGAAACCCCCTTTTCTTTTCTTTTTTGGGCTGTTTTGATTGATTGGTGTCTTCGGCTGGACGCTTTGATCCTGCGACTGTCCGTTTTCCACGGTGTCCGTTCCTCACCTGAAGCCGTTTCATTTACACACTTACTCACTCACATCTGGGACGAGGGTGCCGACTTTTATTTGCACACGGTTTGGACCAAAAAACGGCACTTCTTACCTTTAAATGGTGCTT
>JAOUQU010409206.1:0-11613 GCA_028566735.1 Ammoglanis amapaensis
ACACACACACCCACACACACACACACACACACACACACACACACACACACACACACACACACACACACACACACCATCACAAATAAATGTACAAAACTGAGAAGCTACAAAACTTCATTGCTGCATTCTGATCTTAAATCAGTGGTAACCAACCAGTCAATTGTGACGTCAGCATTAAAAAAAAGTGAACAGTTAGATTTGATGTTATTGGATTGATGTTATTGGATCTAGACTTTTTAAGTAACCAAGACTGAACATTTATTAGATTTGTGCCATTTCTTTACTATCCGGTCTGATCCAAAGCGCCGGATATTTTACCACCTAATTTTCGATTGTTAATCATCACATCGTCAGTATGAAATATATACTGGTGCATGCAGCAAAAGTGACACAATTGCGGTAGCTTCACCCATGTGCGTTACATGTGTGTTACATGTGTGTCGGCTCCACACGTAGTCACATATGTAGGAGTGTATGTGCATAGTTATAAGGGGTGTGAGAGGCTGTTCAGGGTGAAATCAGTAAAATACTTGCGCACACACACACAAGCACACACAAGTGTTTGATGTTTGTGTGTGTATGTTAAACATGTGTGTGCAAGTGTTACACATGTGTGTGTGTGTGTGTGTGTGCAAGTCTTTTTACTGATTTCACTATAAACCGTTCACTTCCTTAAATTCCCCGTTATTACACACAGATGACTAATCGGTGGTATTTGTTAATAATAATAAACAAATAACTGTACAAAATCATCAAAGCAAAGATTTATCACAACAATGACGACTTTAATAAAGTAACAGTAAGAAACTAAAATTTGGAAGTTGAAGTTAGAACTGAAACTGAACGGTTATTTACTGATTCTTCTTTAGTTATTAATAATGTTTTGGGAGGCGGTTTGTCACCATCTTGAATTCTCCCGAGTCGCTATAATGATGTAATATTATAAAATAGATCCGAGCAACAACTATCCGGTTCTGGTCTGATAATGCTTCAGATATCCGGTAGTATCCGGTTCTGGTCCGGCAGTGCTTCAGATATCCGTTACTATCTGGTTGTGGTCTGATAGTGCTGCAGATATCCAGTACTATCCGGTTCTGATAGTGCTTCAGATATACGGTACTATCCATTTCTGGTCTGATAGTGCTTCAGATATCCGGTACTATCTGGTTCTGGCGCTTCAGATGTCCGACACTATCTGTTTTTCTGACCTGATTGTTAGGCTTCGTAACTGCACTGCTTTTCCGCTCTCTGTGTGTGTCTGTGTGTGTGTGTGTGATTGATCTCCGCCCTGCTCTCTCTGCTCCAGCTCACGAGCGCACCTGTTCCGCATCAGCGCTCATCAGCGATAGTACTTTAGCAGCGGAAATCGCCAGAGAATCGTGTTGCTACGCTACACAGCTGACACACCAGCCGTAACTGCACCTTGCAAAGAGAAGTGAGTTTATTCTAAACCCTCTCCTGCCGAGGTACCCCAGTACCTGCACTCTGCCACAGAAAGAAACGTTACGTTTGTGTTTACGATTTAATACCTGTTATTTTGTAAACAGATCACTGTGGATGAGTCGTCCCATTTTGTGTTTTCTGTTTCTTTATTTTCGCTGTGGATCACACTTCCACATTCCAGGGACACGAGCGCACTCAGGCTCTGGGCATTCCAGCCCATTCACCACTTCCTTCACTTTCAATAATAAAACTCCATCCAACCATCTGTCATTGTCCAAGTGCTGTTGTGGGTTTCCAAAACCACTACCAATCCTTAACAGTATTCTCTGGCCACCATGGAGACCCCAAGAGCACACTCTGGCATGACGCTGGATGTTAATGCCCTCCAGACACAACTCAGCCAGCATGAATGCTTGCTGGAAATGCTGATCAAGGGCAATAGCACCCTGACGGAGCAGCTGGGTGAGGTAGCCCGCTAAGTGTCTAGTTTCTCCTATCGGGTGGAACTCACATCCCAGGGCGTCGCGTCCCCAGTGCCCGTTCCAGCTACTCACATCTCTGGGCCCCAGGACCCGGATTCTGTGGCCAACCCCCCACCCCCAAACCTTTTGCTGGGGAGGCGTCCAAGTTCCGAGGCTTCCTTCTAAGTCTCAGCTAGTTTTTCAACAGCCCCAGTGTCAGCCTTCAGTAGAGAGGCTTCCAAGATCGCCTATGTTATTGGACTAATGCGCGGCCAAGCACTAGCCTGGTCAGAGGCTAGTGGTTCCGGTTTGGGTTTCCCCTGGGCCACCTACCAGGCCTTCCTGACTGATTTGGTCTCACTGACCACACCGGCACTGCCGGTATTCACATTGCCTCTCTTAGCCAGGGCAACCGTTCAGTGGCCCATAGCTCAGTGGAATTCCGCATTCTTGCAGCAGAGTCCGGGTGGAATGATACATCTCTCCGCTCGATCTTTTACACCGGCGTCTCCGATGTCCTGTAGGACGAGCTGGACACCTGTGAGATGCCCGCTACCCTCCAGGAGCTCAACAACGCCACTGTCCGTCTGGACAACCGTATGAGGGAACGACTACAATCCCCTCCTACTCGAGTTCGGGCTCAGCTTTCCCAGTCCAGGTCCAGCTACTTTCCCCGGCATGCTTCTCATGCTGGCTCCGTCCCCTTCACAGAGGCTATGCAGGCGGATCGCACCTATCTACCTTCCAAGGAACGCTCCCAGCGTTATAAAGATCAGGTCTGTCTCTATTGTGGAAAGCCTGGGCACTTTATGCAGAATTGCCAAAGCCGGCCAAAAGAAAAGGCTCGCCGCTAATAGTAGGAGCCGTGTCAAGCCAATCTCTAGACTCTTGCCACACCTGTCTGCTATTAACAATCGACTTGTGTCTTCCCAACTTGTCATTTACTACTCTCGCTCTCATTGACTCCGGCTCAGAAGACAATTTAATAGGTGAGGGCCTCACTTAGCAGCTGGGCTGCATTCTTGACCCACTTCTGACCCCCCAGAGAGCGGTGGACCTTGTGGGCCAGTAAACAACCCTCGTCACCCACCGTACCAGCCCTTTGAGCCTCATCCTCTCAAGAAATCACCACGAGGAGATCTCTTGTGCACTGATCCACTTTCCTCATGCCCCAATTGTGCTGGGGTATCCCTGGTTACAAAGACATAACCCAGTCTTCGATTGGACCTCTGGTCTAGTTCGATCCGCTCCTGGGGTGTTAGTTTTCACACCCACTGCTTTTGTGCCACCGGGACCAAGTCCTTACCTGAGCAATCCTCCAGCACTAGCCCCTCCCCTCATCTGTAGATCTCGCCGGTGTCCTGTCCGAATATCACGACCTACGCGAAGTTTTTAATAAGGATCATGCACGTGAACTCCCCCCACACAGACCCTACGGCTGTGCCATCAGGCTCCTTCCTGGGGCCCCGCTCCCGACCAGTCGACTCTATCAATTGACTCGCCCCGAAACCTTAGCTATGGATCAGTATCTTTCGGAGTCCCTGGCTGCCGGGCTCATACAGCCTTCCACATCCCCGCTAGGTGCCGGGTTTTTTTTGTTGAAAAGAAAAACAAGTCTCCCCACCCCTGCATTGATTACCGAGGGTTAAACGCCTTCACGGTAAAGAACAAGTATCCATTGCTCCTTACCGGGTCGATGCTCGAATGCCACCAGTGTGCCATAGTTTTTTCTAAACTGGGCCTCTGGAACACCTACCATCTAGTCCGGATCCGAGAGGGTGATGGATGGAAGACCGCATTCAAGACCCCACATGGCAACTTTGAATATTGGGTGGTCCCGTTCGGGCTAATTAATGCCCTCGGGGTCTTTCAGGCGCTAATGAACGATGTTCTCCATGATCTCCTCGATGATATCCTGGTGTTCTCCCGCACCCTTGAGTATCCCAGGAAACACGTCCGGCTGGTCCTCCAGCGCCTTCTCCAGAACCGCCTTTTCGTCAAGGCAGAGAAATGTGTGTTTCATCGAGAGACCGTTCCCTTCCTGGGCTTTATTATACGCCCCAACCAGCTTCAAGCCGACCCAGGTAAAATCCAGGCAGTAGAAGCATGGCCCTCGCCGACGAGCCGGAAAAAAACTTCAACGCTTTTTGGGGTTCGCTAATTTTCTTAGGTGTTTTATCCGAAGGTTCAATCAGGTGGTGGCACCGTTGACGCGTCAAACCTCCACCAAGGTGCGCTTTTCCTGGCCACCGGAAGCAGAGTCTACTTTCACCCATATGAAGACTCTTCACCTCAGCTCCAATCTGTATTCAGCCCGACCACCAGAAACAGTTTATAGTTGAAGTGGACGCCTCTGCCACAGGCATCGGAGGAGTGCTGTCACAACGGAGTGACACAGACTCCCGAATTCACCCCTGTGCATTCTTTTCTCAGCGACTGACCCCGTCAGAGCTCAATTATGGCATCGGAGATCGGGAACTGCTAGCCGTCAAGCTCGCACTCAAGGAATGGCAACACTGGCTAGAAGATTCCTCCATTTTGTTCCTCATTTGGATGGACTATAAGAACCTTGAATACATCTGGTCAGCGAAACGCTTTAACTCCCAGCAAGCTCGATGGTCCTTGTTTTTCAGCAGGTTCAACTTTGTCATCACGTACCGACCGGGGTCAAAGAACATGAAGCCAGATGCTATCTCCCGGGTTCATGAACCTGATGAAACCAGTCCCGAGCCCTCCACCATCCTGGCACCCACATGCATGGTTGCCTCCCTGACCTGGCAGGTTGAAGAGCGGGTGCCCAAGGCCCAATGTAGGGAGCCTGACCCAGGAGGAGGCCCCCAGACAGATTGTATGTTCCCCTGGCATGCAGGTCCTTCGTCCTGCGGTGGGGGAACGACTCAAAGTTTTCATGCCACCCAGGTGTCCATCGCACTACCCTGTTCATCCAGCTGGGATTTTGATGGCCCATGCTCACAAAGACATGAAGAGTGACATACAAGCTTGCCCTACTTGCACTCGCAACAAGGCCAGCCAGCAGCCTCCACCGGGTCTGCTACATTCCCTCCCAGTTCTGGGACATCCCTGGTCACATGTGGCTCCAGATTTCATCACCGGTCTCCCCGTCTCTGATGGCATGTCCACAATTCTGACTATGATGGACCGCTTCTCTAAAGCAGTTTGTTTAATCGCCCTCCCAAAGCTCTGCCTTGGAAACAGCCAAACTACTGTTTGCCCAGGTTTTCTGTTACCATGGTCTTCCTAAGGACATTGTTTCCGATCGGGGCCCCCCGATTCACCCCTAAGTCTGGTAAGCATTCTGTAAGAGGCTAGACATCTCGGCCAGCCTCTCATCTGGGTTTCACCCTGAAACCAACAGGCAAATGGAACGGACCAATCAGGAGGTCGAGGCTTCCCTACAACGAATTACTACAAGACACCCTGGCCCCCTTTCTACCATGGGTCGAATATTCCATCAACACCCACACCAGCCCCTCCACTGGTCTCTCTCCATTTGAAGCCTCCCTCAACTACCAACCCCCACTTCTTTCCCTCCAGGAGATCGAGATTGACGTGCCCTCAGTCCAACTCCACATCAAGAGGTGTCACAAGATCTGGAAGATCCCAAGACGCCATGGAAAGGGCTACCAATTGACATCGGCATCCTAGCCCAAAATACATCCCAGGCCACTTGGTGTGGCTCGCCACATGACACGTCCCGATCCGCTCTCTGTCTCGCAAACTCGCCCCCCGGCCCATCATCGGCCCATACAAGGTCTCCAAGGTAATCTCCCCTATCTTCGCTCATTTACAACTGCCACCACTCACGATGAACTACCCAACGTACCATGTCACGTTCGGCTTGTTGGCGACGGCCCTGGATCTTTTCCGGGTCGGCCTGAAGCTGATTTGGGCAAATGATAAAGCCCAGAACTGTGTCTTAGTGAAACATACATTTTTCCGCCTTGACAAAAAGACGGTTCTGGATCAAGCGCTGTAGAACCATCCGTACATGATTGCTGTGTTCATGGAGAGTGCGGAAGAAGACCAGTATGTCGTCAAGGTAAGTGAAAATGCATTTACCCAGGAGATCACGAAGGACATCATTCATAAATGCCTGAAAGACCCCATGGGCGTTACTGAGCCTGAATGGAACCAGTCTGTATTCAAAGTGACCGCATGGGGTCTTGAACGTGGTTTTCCATTTGTCACCTTCCTGGATCCGGATTAAGTGGTAGGTGTTCCGGAGGTTGTTTTGAAAAGACCGTAGCGCCCTGGAGGCATTCAAACATCAAACCGAGATCCGAAGGAGGGGGGGCTAGTGCTGGAGCGTTTAACAGGTAAGGACTTAATAACGGCCACGCGAAGGCAGTGGGCGTGGCACTCAACACTCCAGGAGAGAACTAGACCAGAGATCCAATCGAAGATCAGGTTATGTTTTAACAACCAGGGATACCCCAACTCGATTAGGGCACGAGGAGAGCGGATCAGTGCACGAGAGATATCCTTGTGGTGGTTTCCCGAGAGGATGAGGCTGAAAGGGCGGGTTCGGTGGGTGATGAGGGATGTCGGCTGGCCCACAAGATCCACCGCTCTCCGGGGGTTCGTAAGGGGGTCCAGAGTAACACCCAACTGTTAAGCGAGATCGTCATCTATCAGGTTGTCCTCGGAGCCGAAGTCAATGAGGGTGAGGGTCATGAAAGACAGATTGGAAAGACGCAGATCGACTGATAATAGCAGACGAGTGAGGGGATAGTTTTCAGATCGGCTCGACACGGCCCCTACAATTAGCGGCGAGCCTTTTCTTTTAGTCGGCTATGGCAGTCCCGCAAGAAATGCCCGGATTTACCGCAGTAGAGGCAGACCTGATCTCTGTAGCTCTGGTCACGCTCCTCTGAGGTCAGATGGGTGCTGTCTATCTGTATGGCTTCTTCGTCAGCTGTAGGGGGAGAAACCAGCACACAAAGTGGCCGGGGAGAGGGATGGAGCATGGAACAGGAAGGCCTGGCCCGAACTCATGCGGGTGTGGATTGTTGTCAATCTCTCATAGAGTTGTCCAGACGTATGGTAGTGTCGATGAGTCCTTGGAGGATCAAGGACATCTCGCGGATGGCCAACTCATCTTTGAGAGCATCGGAGAGGCCGGTGTAGAAGATCGAGCAGAGCGCGACATCATTTCATCCAGACTCTGCCGCCAGGACACGGAATATTGAATATTGGGCCACTGACTGGTTGCCCTGGAGAAAAAATGCAATGCGAATACCAGCGGTGCCGGCGTGGTCAGTGAGACCAAAGACGGCCTTGAACTCGGCCACGATGACCTGGTAAGTGGCCCAGGGAAAGCCCGAACTGGAACCACTAGCCTCAGCCCAGGCTAGTGCTTGGCCGGGCAACAAACCGATCACAAAGGCGATCTTGGATGCCTCTTTTATGAAGGCTGAGGGGCGTTGTTGAAAAACTAGCTCACACTGGATGAGGAAGCCTCGGCACTAGGAGACCTCACCAGCAAAGGGATTAGGGGGATTGGCCACGGAATCTGGGTCCTGGGGGAGTAAGCGGCTGGAACTGGGGCAAAAGATCCGTCAGAGGAGAAAGACTAGACACTCGGGCCACCTCACCCAGCTGCTCCATTGCCCTTGATCAGCGCTTCCAGCAAGCGTCCATGCTCACTGAGTTGTGCCCGGAGGGTGTTGATGACCGACGTCATGCCAGACTAGACACTCGGGTGCTTCAGAGGTTTCCATGTTGGCCAGAAAATACTGTTAGAAATGGAGGTGTGAATTTGAAAACCCTGAACACCACACTGACAATGACAGATGGTTAGAATGTTCTTTATTGCAGAATATGGGTTGTGGGAAAAGATAGGCGCTGAAGTATGGCAGGAATGCAAGGAGCCGTGCGCTCGTGTGCTGGAGAAATGCGGAAGTGCAATGAATAAAACACAACGAAACAGAAACGCGCAAAACCAGAGGATTTGTCCTCCGCGATGTTGTTCTAGAAGAGCAGTTACGGCCGATCGATATGTAGCGTGACGCTCTAGCGTAGCAACAACAATTTTCTGGTGCATTCCTCTGTGTGTGAGACGCTAAAATACTCACGCTGATCAGCGCTGAACTTGGGACAGGTGCGTGCCTGAGGTGGAGCGGAGAGAGCGGGGCGGGGTGCGACACACATGCACAGACACACCCACTCACATATCGAAGCCTAACACCTTGCTGTGGGATGACCACACCAGTGAGATTAGGCACTGTTCCACCCACTGAATAAAGTAGTGAGTAATTGTGGAATTTACTTTTACTTTAGATAAAAAGATTGGAGCACTTCATACTGGTTAAGACCACAGTGGATCCAGTAGAACTTAAAAACACACACACAGACACACTTTCAGTTATGTATTAAAACCAAAATCTATTCTCATTTAAAATCATTAAATGAAACTATTGTTATTTTTAGCTGCTACACAACTATAATTAACACTTTGTCAAAATGTGAAGCTCCGCCTCTTTGTAATTTAAGACAGTAAATGACATGACATGTACTATTTGTAGTTTTCATCCGTTCAACTGCTTTGAATTCTGGGTAATATGATCAGATCTGCTTGCAGATCTTCTTGGATTCTACTTTCTGCTGCATGGTGACGTCTCTCATTTCTTTAATGAATCTGATTATTTATTTCCAGGTTGTGGAGGTGTAATCTAACAGAGAAAAGTTGTGAAGTTCTGTCCTCAGTTCTCAGTTTAAACTCCTCCTGTCTGAAACATCTGGACCTAAGTCACAATGAACTGAAGGATTCAGGAGTGAAGCTGCTCTCTGCTGGACTGAAGAATCCACTCTGTAAACTGGAGATACTGGAGTAAGATCACTGAGTGAGACAGTAAATGAGACTAAGTGGATGAATTAGACAGTGACTGAGTAAGGGCATTGGTGTTGCATATTGCACCAGTAGGAGCAGAGTGTAAAGGTTTAAATAGCAGGGTAAGAGGGGAAGACGGTGTCGTGTATCAGGATGACAATGCACCAATACACACAGCAAGACTGGTGAAAGATTGGTTTAATAAACATGAAAGTGAAGTTAAACATCCTCTCATGACACAGTCATCTAAATATCTAAATATTATTGAGACACTTTGGGGTGTTTTGGAGGAGTGAGTCAGGAAACACACATACCTATATATAGATATAGTGTTAGACGGTCAGCTAACGCTGCTGAACCGGGTGCCGGGGCTCAAGATGGCGGGCGTTACGAAACGCGCTGCTCATCGGTTAGATGTACAGCCACACACAATCGGCGCTCAGCTGATCGCTCGATCGCTACCTCTATGTCTAATGGCGACATTGGCTAGAAGGGGCGAAACATCCGTTCTTGGTATGGACGGACCACAAGAACTTGGCGTCCATACAGCAGGCCAGATGGTTGAATTCATGGCAGGCATGTTGGTCATTGTTTTTCAGCCGCTTCCAGTTTACCATTTCTTATAGACCTGGTTCAAATAATGGGAAACCAGACGCCTTGTCTAGAGTGGGTGAAGCGGAATGACCGACCCAGGAGCCTAAGCCAATTATACCCCCTAATCAAATTCTCCCGCCAGTAACTTGGGACATTCTTAGGGTTGTTAGGGAGGGGCGAACCCAACCCAGGCGGTGGTCCTCCTGGCTGACTGTATGTTTCTGCTGCAGTCCGCCACCAGGTATTTCAGTGGGCCCACTCGTCTCAGTTTGTGGCACACCCAGGGGTCACTAGGACTCTACAGTTTTTACGCAGACGATTTTGGTGGCCGAGGGTGGAAGAACTGGTTAGCAGGTTGGTAAGAGCATGTGAGATCTGCGCAACCAACAAGGCTCCTAGAGAGGCTCCTCGGGGTCTCATCCATCCTTTACCCGTGCCGTCTAGGCTGTGGTCCCATTTAGCTTTGGATTTTGTGTCGGGGTTGCCAAGATCCAAGGGCAACACGGTGGTACTAGTTATTATAGACCAGTTCACCAAGTCGTGCAAATTCGTTCCCTTGCCCAAACTACCCTCAGACTCAAGGGCTCAAGATGGCAGGTGTTACCGAACACGCCGCTCATTGGTTAGATGTACAGCCACACACAATCGGCGCTCATTGGTTCCAGCTGCCCGGTAAGTATTTAAAGGGCGGCTTCCTATCGCCCGAAGCAGCAGTGTTACCTTTCGAGTACGGCGTAAGTCACACGTTTAGTGTTTAATGCAGCCACGCAAACCAGCCACGCAAACCAATCCAGATCCGTACCGGTATCGGGCGCCTAGGGCAAGTGGTATCCCCTGTGGCATCTAGGCTGACGGGGACCGGTATCGTAAGGTGCCGGACCGTAACGTAGATGTGAAACCAGGGACAGTCCGCAGCCAGCTAGTCTCAACCCTCGTGTCGGTGTTTGTTTTGTTTTTAGTAAATGCCGTCGTCGGTCCATGTAGTGGGATCGGGAAGCAGCCGCAGCACTGCTCCTAGAGATGGTTAACCTCGTTGCAGTGCTTCCTCTCATTCTTTTCTTCTTGTTGTAGGCTCCAGCCGCTGGAGTGGCGCGCTGGGACGTGAGCTTGTGACTCACGCTACAGACCGGGGTTGAAATCCCGCCCAGGCTTATGGTAAAGAGGCAGCTGGGAGTGAGGGCTGCTTCGCTTTGAGCCCTGTTAATCATTTAAGTTTTGTATGGCAAAACCTATTTAATTAATGTTTGCTATCTTTTTTTGTTTTACAGTTCAGCCGGCGGAGTGGCGCTGTGAAGTCTGGTTTACTTCCCGCCGGGCACTCGCCGGACTGAACTGGCCCTTTGAACCCTGTGCACTGTGTGTAGCAGCACATCCCTAAGGATGGAGCCTCGGGCTCATGAATATTATTTAAAGAAGGAATAATTAATAATAATATTAATAAACAATAAATACGATTGGCAAAATCTGCTTTTGGGTCCGAACTTTGTTTGTTGGTTTTGTTTTTGTTTTTTTGTTTTGTGTTCATAGACGTAAAATATATATATATAGAGAGAGATAGATAAGAGTCTAAGGTGATGCTACATGAAGATCTTTTGTAAGCCACTGACACACACACAAATCAAATTCATGTGTGTTGTATGTGGTTCTGAAGTGTGGAATTAATTTAATGCTAAAACTTTGTAAACAAACAGAACGTGATCTGTAAATATGAAACCGTTTCCACACATGTGATGTGCTCACGTGACTTTTGGCACTGTAGGAGGCGCTATGGGGTCCAGATTTACATTAAGAAGACGAGACACCAGCAAGCAATGCCGGTGCGTTTTCACTTAAATAGAGGACTGTGTTTTAAAATCATTTAAAAGTTTGTTATTCTATATATTTGCTGTTTAGACATTTACAAATGTTCTGTACTTTGTGTGTTTTCATAATTCTGCGTTTGTTACTGTTTTAACTTTGGCAGTAATAGGCTTCTGTATTGGTACCAAACTTTTTCACAGTAAAAATAATTTAAAAAAATCATCAACATGTCAGAAATGAACGAGCGGATTTGGCTGCTAGAAAAGTTTTAGAATTAGAACTGAAAGAAGAACTGATTCCTCCCTGAAATGATATTAAATAAAAATAACATCATCAGTATGTTGTAATTACTACATAAGGATCTCATTATTACTACTTCAGGATGTAATAATTATGACATAAGTGCATCTGTTATAACAACATCTATAACAACCACGTGAGATACGTGTCTGATAGTTTGTGTCT
>JAOUQU010409217.1:0-11612 GCA_028566735.1 Ammoglanis amapaensis
ACTGTGGGAGGAAACCGGAGTACCCGGAGGAAACCCACGCTGACACGGGGAGAACATACAAACTCCGTACAGAAAGTCCTCAGCCCGACCCGGGGGATCGAACCCGGGACTTCTTGCTGTGAGGCGACAGTGCTTTAACCACTCGTGCCACCATACAAAGTTTACCTACAGGTAAATAAATTATAGTAATATCGTGAAACATATTAAATTCTATAATGATTAATTTGCATTGCATTGAAAGTAGACAAGAGTAAATATTTTCCTATGATATTTATCAACTTGATGCATCATACTTGATGTATGATGTATGAATCGAATTAATATTTTTCCTTATATATTCTTAACATCTGCTGTAATCTAGTGCTGTAATCTATAATCTAATTCAGTAGTGGCACGGTGAGCAGCCCTTGCCGTGGCGCCCGGGGAGCAGTTGGGGGTTCTTTGCTTTGCTTAAGGGCACTTCAGTCGTGACTTGCCAACTATCCAAACGTACCGGCTTGTTACAAAAACGTGAATTTTGCATATTTTCCTCACGTCTGGGTGCTCCGGTTTCCTCCCACGGTCCAAAAACATGCTTCTTAGATGAATTAGGGATGCGAGATTGCCCATGAGTATGAGTCCTGTAAAGGACAAGGTGTTAGTCGTGGCGTCCTTCCAAAATCCTAACAATACTTATGACGTCACGCGAGAGTCACTGACTGAGAACAACAACGCCGAAGCAGCTGACGACGGGACGGGAGCGCGCGTGGGGTGTAGGCGTGGCCTGGAGGAGCGTGCCCGCGCCCACCCCGGTCAGGTAAATAATCGCTGCTGCCATGGCGGAGAGGGAGAAGCGGGGCGGTTCGGCTTCTCCACGGCCCCCGGTCATCGACACCGAGCCCGCGGGCGCATCTGCACCTCCTGCCGGCTGGAAGAGACGCCTGAGGACGGGAAGCATCTTCATCTCCACCAACGGAGTCTTCTGGTGAGTCGTGACGCAGCTGTTTATGTGCAGAAGAATCTGAGCTCATGCAGGACAATACATGATGATCCAATAATATGTTTTATTTATATGTATTTATTTTACTGGGGCAGTTATTAGAAACACAATAACTGCACAAGTCATCATACTGTTGAGATCATTCTTTATTATTCCCACAGCATGCATATATATATTCGATCCCCCGGGTCGGGCTGGGGACTTTCTGTGCAGAGTTTGCATGTTCTCCCCGTGTCAGCATGGGTTTCCTCCGGGTACTCCGGTTTCCTCCCACAGTCCAAAAACATGCACTAGGTTGATCGGAAATGTGTAAATTGTCCCGTAGTCACACACAAGATCCCTGTAGAGATACAGGGTTGGGGAAAGACCTGGCAACCTACCCCAGGATAGATCTGGGGATCGGTAGCGGTCCACAGAGTAACCCAGGGTCGAAGTCGACTGAAGGGTAAAATATATAAATAAATATATATATATATATGAAGGGTGCCGGTTTGGCTTGGAGGGTCACGACTTGCCTTTAAACGACGCTTTGAACCCCCATAACTGGTCCCAGCGCTCCGGGCACATGTGCTCACTATATATATATACACACACACAACATGCAATAGCGTCTCTACAAGTGTAAGAGAGATTATGTACACACACCGATCTACCGCAACATTATGTTACCACCTGTTACTGCACTGTGCATTTTTATTCCACCTTTCTAATCATCCAGCCTTCGCTCCTCATGTACATCGTTGAGCCTTGGGCGCCCATAATCCTGTTTACCACCACGATCGGTGCCACAAGAGCTGCAGCTTTAGATTTGGCATGCAAAAGTGACCCAAAAAGTGATGGCATCCGTGCAAATATGTGAATACTGATGGTCTGTAGATGTACGCAAGCTGTTGATAAGAACAACAACAACTTTAATGTGTTTAATTGTGTTGTGTAGGATATAATTCGCAGATGAGAATTGCATTCTGGTCGACTCCTGCACAAGTCGGTTTGCAGTGCTTGGCTGCAGTCTTAACACAGCTGGAGTGGACTAAGATTAGAACTTTTAATTTTCTGTACCTGTTTTAACCTCTGCAATTTAATTTTGATTTGGCAACAATCATAGATAGATAGATAACATGTGGGTGGCTGGATGGGTTTGTAAGTAAGTATAGTGTAATAGATATAATATTACAGTTGTAATTATATAAATGTATGAGCGATATATTTATATATATATATTTATATATGAAATATGAAATATGTAAAGGTATAGTGACAGAACAAATACAAACTATTGCAGCCATATATAACTATTGCAGTGTCATTGTGTCAGTGATGCTAAAACAATCAAACAAAATATATAATTAAAGCTCTTTCTGCTGTAAATATACCGAAGTAAACGTGTTTTCTGTCTCATCTTGTTAAGTTAACGTATAATAAGTCATGTTTGTTCTTCCATCCAGGTTTGTGTTCCTCAGTCCGTTCCGAGTCGTCTGTCTGGTCCTGATGGGCCTGGTTCTTTTAATCCTGGCACAGTTGGTGAGAGACTTGGCTCTGTCCAGGGCTAAAGGTGGGGAATAAGATTTCATATGTGGTTTATACAGTAATCCTGTCTTGTTATCCAGTGCTTTCTACAAACCAACCAACCAACCAACAAACATGAAAACAGAAAATATGTTGAATGAATGTGTAAATAGCATCACTGGTACCTAATATTTTGCACATTTGTGTTTATTAGGGTGTCGTTTGTGGAGAAGTATGACCGGCAGGTATGTTAAAACCTTCATTTGATTCAATACTAAAATATTTCGTCCATTTGGCGCCGCCTCATAATCGGCAGGTGCGACTTGTGACCACCAGATGGCGCTTTATCCCGCGATACACAACCTACTGTGTGTTGAGAATGGGTGGACGGGATGGATGCAGCCACAACCTTTCATTTAATTTTTAATTAAACATTTTAAAATGTAAATATGAAATTAAACTTTGTTTTTTTGGGGTGTTCGACTTTCTTTCCAAATCATTAAAGGTCACGACAGCTGAGATTTTCTGCAACCTAGTTGTTTACTGTAGTAAACTTTACCTTTCTGTTTACAATGTTGTCATTTACAGTTTGAACGTGTAACTTTACTCGTCTGGTTGTTGCAATGTAAATGCACATTTGTAAAATTTTTACTTATTTTTTTTTAAATACAGATTGCTGCACTACTGCACAATGTACAATTTGATATTTATGTATTTATCTCTTGATTTAATCTCTTGATTTGATTTCCTTTATTATTAGCTAATTAATGCTGTTGATATCCCATGTGGAGCGCAAAGTCAGAATTCACCGCAAATGACTATCGATTCTTCTGTAATGATACACAATGCTTCATTTCACGGCTCCGAAATGAATCGATTCCTTTATGCTTCTTTGTGAATCATTACATCCGCGATATCTTTGTCCATTTATTTATCCAGTTCTGGGACTGTTCAGTCTTTAGGTTTCATTGCTTTTCTGATCTTGTTTGTCTGGACTTTTGCTCTGACCTCTGTTGCTCTGTGCTTGTTTATGGAAAACAAACCCAATGGTACTATTGTTCTGCCGCGGGAGGGTTGCCAACACGCTAATCCTTAACACCGTGTTTATGTGAAGCAGCTTATGTTAATGCTGAGTTTTCCATGCAGCTGCACCGTCGCATCAGTCCTTCTGCAGCTTTTACATGCGTGTTTAAAAAGTCGTGCTTTTCTGTAGCATGACGTGTGTTAGAATTAGTCATAAGTGACGGCAGATTTTACACGTCTGTGTCTGATCTACTCAAGACGACGAGTTAGAGTTAGAGTTCGAGCTGATCGATATTGAACAACAGATGCTTTTAAATGTCGGATCATAGACGAAACGTCGAGGCACCGGCATTTACAGGGAGGTACTACTTTATCTACAAGCTTGCTGACTGTTGTTTTGATGGCTATTGTGCGCCCTCTTGTGGTCTGCGTCGTTTGGAGGTGCATGTCGGCAGACGCAGAGGCTTTAGTGGTTAAACACTCCAACGTACTTATGTACTTTGGTGTACTTATAGGCATAACATTGTATTATTGTTCACATTAAAGAAAATAAAGAAATATAGATCAACTTACGACAAAGAATAACTTTATTATCATTGTTTTCGGTTTGTAACGGGGCGCGTCCCGCTTTTTGAGGATGCCCGGGTTTGGGTGGCACTGAGTTTGGACTCCGCCGGGGCACATTATTAAATTAATAATAAACTTTTATAAATAAATAACTTTTTATTATAACAATGATAAAGTTTTTGTTTTTTAAAAAAACATTTGTGTGTAAACATGGGTAGTTTTGATTGCGTTTCCTGTTATTGAAACCCTTTTATCGGGAAGCGTGTGCCGTGTGGACATGCCATGTTTGTTCCAGGATCCCGTGTTGTGAAACTTGAGTTCCCTTGTCATGGTCACACACACACACACCCTCACCACCACCACCGCCCGTCCAGCCCTTCCCGCCACCGGTCGAGCGAGTATTTGGCCAGCTGCTGCTCGTGTGTGACATGTGTGAAGGAGGGAATGACTCCGCACTTTCTCACCGAGAGCTACTGGAACTTCCGCGTTACGTTTACAGCAGCGAGCCAGTCCGAACGGGCGATGGTCAGCAGGAGGGGGTGTGTCGGTACAACATGCTACCGGATAAGTTACAGGACACATGATGGACGGTGCCTGCTTGTTTATATTCGTGCTCGTTCTCACGGGTCATTTGAGTAACTCGGGTCACTTTGTTTAGACTTTCGTTCAGGCTCTCGTAGGCCTCACAGTCAGTAATTAGTGAGTGATTTTTTTAATGGTGAGCCAAATCTCAGCTCTGCTACCAGTGGTTTATTTAGTGCCATCTAGTGGGCATCATTAGTGGTGACTGTAGCAAAGAGAAATTGACCGCTGGATCTGCTGGATGAAATAAAAGACGTAAACACTGTTTGAACCCTGGTAAGATACAGATGAAATATACAGACTAAATATTGTGTGAATGCTTTCATTGTCGTTATAAAATGTACGTTTAGGTTCAGCGGGATCTTTTTAGTAAATACAACATAAAAATAAATAAGAAAAGACAACACACATCTTTTTTACTGACAACAGTCAATACAAACAATCCAGTAGGGGAGAGTTTGGGGTGCAGTATTAGAAATAATCAGTTCCATTCTAAATATGGCATTTTAAATGGATTACTAGTGGACTAGTAATCAGAAGGTTGCAGGTTCCAGTCTGGCAAAAACCTGAACAAAGCCGGTCATAATTCTAAATCACTTTTAGAAGAATGAAATGCAACCGATGTAGAAGTTTACAGTTAAACCTGCGTGATGTGTCCTGACCTGGAAGGTGTGTGTGTGTGTGTGTGTGTGTGTGTGTGTGTGTGTGTGTGTGTTCTGTGTTTGGCAGCGAATGCCACGTGGCTTCAGTATTTTTAGACCGGCTCGATTGAAATAGTAAATCTGGGGCCTCGCTTAACATAAACACCATCAGCTGTGGCCTGGTGTGGTTTGTTAAGCGTGACTGGACACTCGCGTGGAGTAACACTTTCTTCCTAACCTCATGGTCAAAGCTTTCAAGATGATGGGGGACGATTCTGGATCAGGCTTACGGTAAAAACAACAACAACAACAACAATAATAACGGCATGTGGCATATAGACCAGTTTTCATTTGATTTCTGTATCTGAGCATTATGGCGAAAATATCTACGTGAGTTTTAAAGTGCCATTTTTGTGTAGTAACTTTTTTTTTCTTCTAATTTTGGTTCAACATTGAATTTAGAATCACACATTCACACAAACGCTCGGCTGCTCGATGTGTTTTGATCGATCTCAATCCGATTCAACGTCGTTTCAAACAGTAGACGAGCATTCATTAGCTAATTAATAATCGTCCTAATCAGAGTTTATTTATGATCAAACATAAACTTTTTAATTTGTTTTATTACGCACTGATCATTACTGTTGAAAATGTGATGTGACTTGATTGAGGAAAATATTTGCAGTTTTGTTTGCAATAGGACAAATATGGATGGACTCGTTAAAAACCTGGAGAGCAAAGTATCTAAAACCTGTATTATAATCAGGGTTTACTAGTCAAGTACCTGATAAACAAGGCCACGCTATCCATGTACATCAATAAAAGGGGTTTGGTGAACAAACATTTGAGCTTTGTGGCGATTTTAAAATCTTGATGATTATTTAGGTCATGATTGGTAATAAATGTTTCGCTCGTGAGCAAACCGATCGTTTCCCGTCAGTAAAATATCAGGCGTCAATCATTTCCATTCCCTCCTGTATGGGATCATCGTTTTCCATGACAAACCCATCCTGGAATGTGGTCCTCATGGTCACAGGGCTAGAAAAGGTCCCGTACGTGCCAGACAGCATGAGTGCTGACTTCAGCTTCATCATCAGGAGAGAGAGAGAGAGAGAGAGAGAGAGAGAGAGAGAGAGAGAGAGAGAGAGAGAGAGAGACTGGAATCATCTCAAATATCTTTCTTCAGCAGTTCAGAGTATTTGAAGTAATAGACAGACAGACAGACAGAAAGAGGACGCCTTCATGTGTCATTACACGTATACAGATGTACTGTACAATTCAGTTTCATTGTACATGGAGGGTCATGCTCAAGGATCTAACAGAGCCTGTGTAGCAAAGCCTGGATTCGAACCCCCGATCTTGACTAGGATACTTTATTTATCCTGGAACAAAATAAAAGTCTCAGTGGCATTACAGGATGTAAATTATCTACAATACAAACAAAATACAAACACGAGAGACATGATGGTTGGTCATTTGAGTTTAACGTATATTACAAGATTTGAAGTACATAGGTACAATAAGAAGGGGGGTGGGTGGAGTAAATAGCAGTTTTGAGGCAAACAATTCGCCCCCTTGGTTCCTGGCATTGTTCAGCTGTTGCATGCAGGTTATTTTGGGCTCGTCGTTGAGCCGGTTAGCCTCGCAGACACCCTGAATTTGAAAGCGCTCCTGTATGTAAATAGTTTTGTGTATTTACATGGAACATTGTGTTTATTAAAGCACCTGTGTGAAAACGCTGAAACGCAATTCTAGTTTCCCGGGGAAGTGACATTTCGGCTCGGACCGGTCAGACCTGAATTCTGTGATGTGGTCGCGCTCTGCGGTCGTAGTCAAACTGACATTAAAGCCACGACTCGGTGGTTTCGGTTATATCTTATAAAAGTTATTATATCTATAAATGTTTCTAGATGTTATTGGGATGCACGGTGGCTTAGTGGTTAGCACTGTCGTCTGTGCAGCAAGATGTCCCGGGTAAACCCATCAGCATCAAGCACCAGCCCCCCCCCCTTTCCGTGTATGTGTGGGTTTACTTTGGGTGCTTCTCCAACAGCACAAAAACATGCACTATGCACTAGGTTGATTGCAGATGTGAAATTGTTTCGTAGATAAACACACTTCATCAGAGCTTATGGGGGGTCGGAGGGCACCCAAGGGTCGGGTACGACTGGAAACCAGTTAAAAATAAATATATATAAATATGTGTGTATATATATATACATGCATATGTTATGCAATATGTTATTGACTGCACATTTTATTTAATTGATTTAAATAGTCTATTTATTTTAACAAATAAGTTCAAACGTTAAAGCTACAATCACGATCGGCTTGAATCTTGGTTGAATGTAAATATTTTTGATACGTGTTGATTATTAAACCCACCACATGACAGGAGGAGACGAACCATTTTCTCCAGCTGCCGTTTCACTGACACGCAACAAGACTGGTGTCGAAAGTCTTGAGAAACATGGTGTAGGAATCACACCTCATCATGGTCGTGTTGGGTAAGCCCTGTTCCTTGAAGGGTTGGGGGGTGTTTAATACAACCGCGGATGGTGAAATGCTAACGTGAGCCACATTGCTTCACACTCACACATGCCGTCTCACCACCACGTGTTGAGTTTCTTGGGAAAGTGCTCGTGTGACTCACGACAGGTGTTTTAATCCCTCATGGAAGCACTTTTGCTGTTTTGGTTATGTCGGAAAGTGCAGGTCGGTTCGTTCTAGCTTGTTTGAGCAAACGAGGCTCTATTACGGTGTTATAAAGGCCGACACTTGCCACGGAATCCTGTGATGATTTCGCCTGTAATGTACTGATTTGGATGAAAGGAAATATAAACTGCTCGTGGTTCTTTACTAGACGCATGTTTGGTTTAATGGTGTGTTTGGCTCAGGATTAAGACAAAGTTAAGTGCTAAGACGAATACCCGGTTATCTGGTTGCAGTTGGGAGATGGTCGACTCGGGGCAGGACGGCAGCACCGGAGCAGAATCTCAAGTGTCGGACTGTTGGATGAGCATCAAACTGTTCCTGGAGGAGACGTCGTCTTTTAAACAGCAGAACCCAGGCAAGGTACGAATCACGGCTGCCGAATGTCATGAATTGAATTTTTTAAACGAAGAGGTGTCCTAATACTTTCGTGCTTAAACTGGTGTCTTTATTTTGCCTGTAGTTTTGTCTGCTGGTCTGCAGTTTGTGTTTTTTCCTGGCCGTGCTGGGAAATTACATTCCAGGAGTTGTTATTTCGTACATGATTGGTAAGAACATCAGATCTACATATTAAACTCATTCACATCAGATAATGAAGGAACAGATTAAATAGATGTTTGTTTATTAGGATTCGTAGCGTCGCATTTTACAATTTGCTTATTTATTCATTACTCAAGATTCTGTAGTACAAGTTGTGCACAATCATATCATATAAACAATATATATTTCAGTATTACCAGCAGGTGGCGTGTTTATGTGCCGTCCGTCTCTCCAGTTTTAGGCATTTTCCTGTGGCCTGTGATGTCATCGCATGAGCTTGGTCTGTGGTTCGAGCCAGTTCTGCAGAAACTGGATTTCGGCGTGGGGTCCTTCTTACAGCGGGTGAAAGAGAATCACGGTAATTTTATCCTCCGTGTTCAGAAGATCACTACCGTGCTAACACAGTTAGCGTTGCACTATTTAAAACAATGGGACGAAGTGGCACAACATGTTAGCATCTTCTACAGAACGCACAAGTAAATGGACCAATTTACAAAAATGTATTAACTTACGAGGGCAGTTTATGGATTGCCTCGGTCAAGGGCACTTCAGTCACGACCTGTCGAGTCTCGGAATTAAACCTGCAACCTTCCGATCACAAGTCTAGTTCTCTACCCACTAGTTTTGTCACCATTAAAAATTGTGTGTTTGTATGATTGTCTTTATCCCAGAGAGGAGATTACTCCACGCTCAAGCTGAGAAGAGCATCGAAGCTGATCTGTCGTTACTGTTTCCCAAGGTACCGAAACCATTTCCTGTTTTTGTGACCATGACCAGGAAATATGAATGAAAAAGTTTGATTTAACCCAACTTGGTTTCAGATGGACTCGACGGTGTGTAAGGAGATGTGCGTATCAGACACCGAGGTTTCGGATGTTACTTGGACAGATAACAACACTTTTAACCTATCAGAGGGACACACGCCTCAGACCGAGAACTCAGAAGGTGAGTTTACCTGCCGTTACCTTAAGCCGTCATGTGACCAAACAGAGTTTCCATGGTAACTTTAAAAAATCATCTTTAATGTTCATTTTTTATGTAACAAACAATTATAGATTATATTATTCGACTTAAATATACACTAAAATACATAATAAATACATAATACAACAGGATATAATAAACCACCCAACACTAAACACTTCATATGGATCAGGGAGGCCCAAGTAGGTACTTATTATAGACCAAAAGTTAACATTAACATTGCATTAGATTAAAATACATCATGTTTTATTGTTAAATAACACACTATTAATTATTACTGATGACTGATTATTAATTTTTTTATTTATGTTGACAGAAAATCAACATGTTTTAGGAGCTGAAAAGTTCAAATAAATATAAATTCTCTCTGTATCAGGATAAAGTTACTTAATCGGGTTGCCAGATTCAAAAAATTTATTTGCATGCGAAATTAATAAGAATGAATCGTCAATCAAACTTCTGACTTTGGGTCGGATGTGTTATGAACAGTTCAGGATATTTTTATTTCAGCTATTAAATAGTAAGGATATTTTAAACCTCTAAAATCTAAAACCCAAATAACTTTGTTCGGATAAACTGTGTTGTTCTTGCCGATCTGTCTCAAAAATTAAATCTGGCAACCCGGTTCCTTTACTGAGTTGTTTCTGATGGCACAGCGCCCCCTTTTCTTCACCGCTTTCTTCTGTGGTCAGTTAAGGTACTGCAGTTCCCGCTATTGCCTGTTAAACCTCAGTTTTACCTCCAGTTCCTGCACTGGTCCTGACGATTTAGTGCATCAGGCTCAAAAAAGAAGGAATTCCTGATATTATGTCTAAACAGATATACAAAATAAATAAAGCCAAATGAAAAAGAATAAATAAATAGACTTTTAGAAACCTTGTACAGATTGGACATCCTTGACGGTCTCCTTCTAAGCTTCAACGATTTTTTTTTCTTTCTGAAGATTTAGACCGACGCAGTGAGGAGGAAGTGTTCTCCGGTGGCCTCGCCGACTTCCCGTCCCTGGATAACGGCACCAACGGCGAGGACGACGATGACCTGAGCATCGGCCTGCCCAACACCTCCTTCCTCCAGACCCGAGCGGCCCGTCAGATCGAAGCCACGACAGCGACACAGGTGTCGGATTTTCTACAGAGGACTGCCGGGGACGCCATCACGGCCGCAGTGAGCGCCGCCATACAGGAGCGGCTGGAGACCGCCGTGCCCGACGATACAGACAGCGAGTACGAGGACTTCGAGCTGCTGGATCAGTCTGAGCTGGAACATCTGGAAGGTGAGCTTTGTTTAGAGAAAGCGAGTGGAGAGCTTCCGTCTAAAGGCTCTAAGCAAGCCGGCTTCTTTTCCAAACTGCTCGGACAACAGTGACGCCGTTCTTTATGCAGTGGAGGCGTTGTCGTGGAGATGGAAACGCAAGTCCTCGGGACTGGGGAGGGTCCAGACTAATGACGGTTTCTCATATTTTTTTTTATGTTTATATCAAATCAACATGTAAAGATATTAACTGGAGCATCTGCAATGATGGAAGCGGGAATAGTGTCGATTCAGCACAAATATTTTACTCTCTCACTTTTGATACTATTAATAGGGTTTTAGTTTTAGTCAAACAATTTTATGCCTGGTTTTGATTATTTAGATTTTTTGCCCTTTTGTCTATGAGCTCTAAAACATGTCTATGATGTTCTTTGCAAAAATCTCTCACACATAAAGAGAAATGACGCGTTTAATTCTCGTTAAATTCTCAATACGCTGTTTTGAACTACGTCCCTAATGTTATTATGCTAAGTAACACAGTTTGTGTCTCTCATTGAAAACTAACAATTGCTGATCAGTGGCAACCACTGATTGTTATTATTTCATAAACTTGTATATCTCAGCACCGGACTTTGCATGATTCCAGTCTTTGATTTTATACATATTTGCACATTATTTAAGTATTTATCCAATTTTTTTTATTTAGTTTATTTATTTTTCCCCTTTTAACTTGTATTTTTGTATTCTATCTATCTCTCTATTTTACCCTTCAGTCGACTTCGACCCTGGGTTACTCTGTGGACCGTTACCGATCCCCCAGAGTATCT
>JAOUQU010409228.1:0-11611 GCA_028566735.1 Ammoglanis amapaensis
TAAGTTTTCCTCTTTGTGTCTTTATCCTTTTCAAAATGATCCCATATTTTACATCCTTCCACACATGGAATAAATTCGTGTCATGTACATACACTACCGACCAAATGTACGGATGAAATTCCAGGATGAACCTAAAATGCTCTTGAACCTCTAAAGGTGAACTTTATGTGACATCTAAACTGCTAAATGTCTGTTCAATAATTTAGTACTTTTTGCACAACTTTCATGTATAAGATATATGCTGTAAATATTTGTATTTACTTTATATATCTGTGGTTCAATTAGAAATGGTATTGAACGGTCCTCCTCATTACCTAACAATTGTTCTACAGGACCTCACCATTGTGAGGCTCCAAGATTTCAGACTGAAGTAGCCACTGAACTTAGTGTCACAGTGTTACCCCAGAGATACAGAGAGACTGAACGAGTCACAGAAAGGAATAAAAGTGGACACTTTTTAACCACATCCCACATCAATGACCGCGGAAGAGACTCAAATTCTTCAGGCAAAATTAAGAAGGCACTCAAGTACAAGTCAGACCAATCAAAACTGTTTAAATCAGCACGGTCTGCATGCTAGACAACCTGCAAGGGTACCTGGACCACACTAGGTACAGGCATCATTGATGCTCATGGCCATAGGAGAAGTTAAGACATTGACATTTTGACATTGACATTTTCTTTTCTTGTGTGCTTAAATGTACTTCATAATTGACTTGATTTAATTTTTTGTTATTTTGTTTGTAGTTTTATCGTAGAATGGCAATGTTTAGGTTCTTTTCAGTTCTCCCCCAGCTCTTCCTAGTGCACCAACGTTAACGCAAACCAGATTCTGTTTCCTGTGAGGTTCAGGAGAAGATTGATTAGAGCTCTCTTGTTACTCAGTACAGGACCGTATATGAACAGAGCACATATAAAAGCACATTATAGTGATGTCATGTTCTCTCATCGCAGTGTATTTTTCGTGGTAATAGGACTACTGTTCCACCCCGCACAACATGCACAAATGAGCTAACCACAAATGAGCTAAGTCCAGGTTTCAAGCTGAGGAGGATAATTGACCCCGTCATGACCATTCACCCACTGACTGCAGTACATTCCTGATTGTAAATACTGACATTGATTCGATTTGATTATCAAGCTTTGACAAGTTTGTAGTGCCACTCAACATTTTCTGGGCAGAGGTTTACAGTTGTAATAAGCTGTGATGCGATAAGATTCTTGGTAGTGGGTGCAAGATATGATTCACCAAATGAAATGGAAGACAAATTCCTTTCACCCTCTCTTCAAATAATAATAAAAAAATCTAATGAAGTACTATGTTTGTGATTAACTTTTATTTACCTGAACAATGCTCACTGTTCAAAGTGAATATCAGTTCATCTTGAATAAATCATTGATTAAACATCATGGCTCATATGCACCAAATCTTAATTGTCTTATGGTTAATCGTTAGATCTCTAGCTCTAGCTGGTGACCTTTGACTTGGACAAATTGGTGTAATTGGTGACTTTGTAATTGGTTTTTCAGCCTATTAAGATTCAAATCTGAACTTCTATAACCAGCAGGGGATTTGGAGTCAAAAGTTTTACTATGGTACTGCAAAGTGCCACACGCACGCGACCCTTCGAAACGGCAGAAGCTTATACTCATCGAGCACAAAGCTCAACCGATCGGTTTCATGCTCTTCACAACCATACACACAAGCACAACAATAATTCAAATAAGTTAGAATTATATATAGAAATATTAGGTTTAACGTTTAAGTATTTAAAGTATAAAGTTTTCTTTTAAAATTCTAAGTAAAGAACTGCATTCTTATAGGCCAAGTGCCACATGGTGCTCTAAAGCTGCGGGTTAGCCACTTTTCTACTATACATACAGGTTGTTCTAAATTGACATAATCTGCTTTAGCACTGAGGATTTCCAAGAGTACAGTGTGGGTAACTACTGTATATCCTCATGTAGTTACTCCATATTTTTTCCTCTTTGATTGATTGATCCCCCCCCCCCACACACACACACTGAGCCGACTGAGATGTCTTTCGAACCGTGCACTTATGTGTCAACTTATGTGTTAATTGTGTGCTGTAATTTAGAGCAAACCGTGCATTAAGCACTTTTGTCCTAGTGCACTCTTTTCATAGGAAACTGTTGTCTTAAATAAAAGACTTACTACTTAACATTCGATCGAGGTTCTAAAAGCCCGTCAAAATATTCACCAGCTTTTGTTTATATAATGCATTTTTATTCTTTCATTTGCTTTTCCTTACCTCCTGCTAATAATTAATTTAAATAACACTGTTTATATGTATATAAGTTGATTTCTTCACTTCCTTTTATGGCAATGCCCTCTTTTAAATGGTTGAAAGTCCTTCCACTACTGTAACGTAGGCAAAATGGTGTTAGCTTAGTGTGTGTCGTGTCCATCGTTTCACACTGTATTTTTGACAGTACTTTCAGAGTTTCATTGTGTTTCTCTGACCCTCTGAAAGACAGTTCTCAGTGTGCCATTCGGGATGCACTTTTTTACTTGTTCTCATTCAGCAGTTTGTATAAACAACGTGACGATGTTAGATCTTTCTTTACATATAATAAAAGTTAACTCTGAAATGTTGCCTTCCTAAACAAGAAGTCACCGTAAGCTCCAAACTTAAATCTTCTATTATTAAAAAGACTGTGATTAATGGTGGCACGCACTGTAATGATCGTAATACTAGGGTACTAGAATGCTTCCCAAAAGCAGATCAATTCTTTTACAGTTACCACACTCGCTCCAACACACGGTTTTCTTCTGGTTCTCCAATTTTTTTCCCCACAGGCCAAAGTCCAGGTTTTTTTGGATTAACATGTTCTGTTGAAATGGCAAGTTGTTTTCACTGATCTTTAGTTATATTAAGAGGTTTGACTGGAATTGTAGTGTAATGCTGCTTTAGCAATTAATATGTGAGTGGTTGAGGATTTTAATCAATCATTTGAAAACATTACTGGTTTGTTGGATTAGCTTCATTTCATCAATGGAACCAGATTCATCATTTATTAGGATAAGCAAGAAATGTTTACCATTTAGGATTCTTCTTTTTTTTCAGTTCACTTGTTAAGGCTTGATTATACTTTCTGCATGAAAGCAAAGCACATGACTCCGCCCACTGCAAGCAAACCTCAGAAATGGCAGAAGCGGTTATACTCAAAGCGTCACAAAGCTCAACAGATTGGTGTCGGTCGGTCTATGTTTTTACTGGAAAAGCCAACGTTTGTTTCTTTTTGCTTTCATGTACCGATGCCAGATGTTTTTACAAAAGTGCTGTTTTACAAATACTTTCTTCTTTCTTACAATCTCTGTGCATGATTTTTTTTTCTGCATGTGTGTTTGTATAATCTCTCAGTATCATATGAATTCCTGTAAAGGTGTACCTGATCAACAAGAGCATCGGGGCCAGCACACATGGACAGAGTCTCTGCAAAAGTGGCATTTAAGCTGTCTGTACCCAAGCGCCTTTCGCGTCGTGTGCAATATAAATCAAGCTTAAGGGGTCGCCATATTCAGACAATTGAGACGAATCTGGCGCTGATGTTAAATCGCTTTCAACAAACTGAACTTTTCAGTACATCTTAAAGATATTGAGTTCGCCTGAAAGCAGGATCCTGACCACATGATTTGGAATTTTTGGGTTTGCTAATGTATATGCTTCTTTCAAGGTAAAGAGGCCGTCACAATGTTTCAAATACCATGTTTATATTTTTATTTCTACAATGTTTCCATTCATATAAGCGCTCATGAGATTTCCCTCAGCACTACTTGACGCATGCATGACCCATGTCATATTTGGTCCAATCACTGGTTGGCGGCATTAAGCTCTGTCTTAGTCAGAGGCCCATTGTAGAGAGTTTTCAAAGAAGAACTACAGATTTTCCAAGATTCAAATCATCAGAAGTTTGGAAAAACTTTAAACTGGCAGAAAACAAAAAGCTTTGATGACTTTGCCATAGCAGCACTAGTGCCATGTTTCACATCAACATTTTTTCATTAATTGTTTTAATCAAGGAGATTTGTCTTAGAGTTTAGTTTGGATGCCTTCACATGCACAAAAAGTGTGTTTGAGGGAACGTGTGTTTGATTATTCGTTAGACACTCGGCTCCTTCTATATGTTGGACTTAATGAGCCATGTCTACCTCAAACAAATTATTTCTGCTCTGGGTTTAAGCACATTGCTTTGTGAACAGAAACACATGCTGCACTTTAATATAGAGCACTTGAGAGTTTAATAACATGAACATTACTTAATTGATTTACATTTAATATTGTGCATAAAATCTTTCTGATTTTGGTCATTTAGATGGAATAGTTTAATCAGCTCATTGCTAAAATAGCGATCATAATAATTATTAGGAAATGTTCATTAGTAGCAGCCATTACGAGGATTACAAGTTTTTTTTAAAGATGCTTTAGAATGTATAGGTTCTCAACTAAATTTAATTGTTTTCTTCCACCGTCTTCCATTGTGATTTCCATCTTTCGCTTCATTCATTTTGTGTAGATTTGAATGCATTCAAAAGAACAATGGACTTTTACACCAAACCCCTGAAATGTTTTTAGAAAACCACACTGCTGGCTCGTTGATCACAATGTCTCGTCTAAAATAGACACACCAAACCAAAAAGACAGCAGTTTTATACTTTTGCTTGTCACATATCAAATTCGGACCATGGACCATTATGTTTCTTCCTCAGGGGTTAGAACCTTTACTCCTCTCTTGTACTTGGTGGGAATGTGGGTTTCCTGTTTAGTTTTTCTGCTGACAATGAGCTGAGCCCACCAAGCTTAAAATTCTTTCCAGTGCTTTTGAATAGTCTTGTGTGCTCACAGAACAATGTGCGCTTCTGCGCTGGTCACCATGATGTGCGGTCATTGTCCTCTCGTTGGCCACTTTTTTACACCCCATAATACACTTTGTGTATTAAACACCTAGGCTATATAAAGGAAGGAGGAGGCTTTTTGTTGTCCAGTCCTGTGAACAGTCCAAGCTCAATGTATCTACTGGTTTGGAACCGTCTTGGGAAAAGTTAATAATTAAAGAAAGCTTGTGGCTGATTTTGTCTTCTTTTGGGTTCTTTCATAGCTTAGTAATTACTGCTCACCATGAATCCGATTTTTCCCATACTGCTGCCAACAACTGAACAAATGGTTTAAAGATTTGCGTATTTTAACTATGGGTCTCATGGAAATGTACTTACGGTCCTTGAAAAAAAGTGCACATATTAATGAATCTGCTACTGGAATTTCTGTTTAGAGAATATGTTGAAACTTATATCTTTTTGTTTAAATACAGGCGATTAAGATTTGTTGTGGTTTTTTTTAATAAACATTTGATTTGAGATGTAACGATATGTAACCATTACAACAAATTTGAATTAAGCCCAATTTGGCTGGAACACTACAAATCAGGTGTAATTGTGCCTGTGCGCAAACACTCCACATACTACTTAATAATAATAAGTAAATACCACTTAAATGTACTTGTCTAATCCATCTGAATGTTAAGTATGAAATTTGATTGTTTTATGAAACTTTTTGCCAGTTGCACAAAGCGCTCTAGTGTGCTAGCATACCACAATTTTAGCAATCCATTCTACAACAAGTTTGATTGTTGTTATGCTAACTTGCATGACTGCTTTGCTTCATTTATTAGCAGTTAATAACTGATAAAAAAACTTCTACAATTCACATATTGGGACTAGTACTGTGTTGCCCACTGAAATATTTGAAGAGTTACATTAATATTGAATAATAAAAAAAATATTCTTACAATTTAGTAGCCCTACTATCGGCGGCACGGTGGCTAAATGGTTAGCACTGTCGCCTCACAGCAAGAAGTCCCGGGTTTGATTCCCAGGTCGAGCCGGGGGCTCTCTGGAGATTGGCATGTTCTCCCCGTGTCAGCGGAATTCCTCCAGGTCTTCCAGTTTCCTCCGACAATCCAAAAACATGCACTAGGTTGATCGGAGATGTAAAAAATTGTCCTATAGATTCATAAGATCTTGTAGCGATACGGTAACCTACTCCGTAAAAACAGATTCTGAGAAACTCTGGGGACCGATAGCGATCCACAGAGGGACCCAAGAGTCGGAAACGAAATACATACATAATAGTCCTAAAAATTGTAACCCCTAATGTGTCCCTAACTGCAGATACTTGAGTTAAAAGTGATTTGAGTCACCAAAACTTCTTTACCCCTATTTGACACCTCATGAATCAGTATGATGAAGGTCTGTGTGGGATCGTGTGGGTTGCAGGCGCAGGTACGAAGCTCTCGACACAGTGCAGTCACGCGGCAGCAGCGAGCAGGCAGCGGGTGGCGACTACGTAAAGAGCTGGGCTCAGCTTCCGAAGTGGACAGGTCTGGTGGAATTCCACTTTCTGAAAAGGATTCTGGAATACTCGACGTTGAGGATGAGGAAGACGAAGAGGTCTGTAATTGAGACTGAATAAGAATTAATAATAATAAAATATGTTTTTTGCAGTTGTGTTGAGCATCCATATATGAAAGGCCAACTTTGTTAGATGGTCTTTCACACGTGTTCCTCCTCCAGCCAGGCTACAGTCACAATACTTAGGGTCCTTCTAAAAGATTTTCTAATTACTAAGTCTGTATGATGACTTTTGTGACCCTGCTCTGACCCTTTTCAGCTGTTCCTTTTTGACTTTCTCTATGCACATAGTTTTTGTTTTTAAAGACTGGGCGAGTTAGTTTGCATCAGGCTTTTATCAGTCTGCCTGTCATCTGTTCTAGTGCTTCCTGACAAGCATTCCTGCCAAAAAGGGCATTATAGTAGTAACCCATGAGTGCTGCAACCCCACATTACCTCCTCACCTCCTCTTCAACTTGAAGACCTTGTTGTAAAACAAAAAAAGTGGGGGGAAACATTTGCACGCACTGTCCCAACCCTGACGGGTGGATTTTTTTTCATTACTTGTTCACTTGGGTTGTTGTTGTTTAGCATTACTCTTCCTCTCTGAAGATGTGACCCAGCTGCTTCTTAATTTTCCCTTTTGCCTTTTAGTAGGCAGCAGATAAAAGCCTGTTCTATTTAGTTGACAAAAAAATGACATCACATGAATTAAGATCCGAATGTTTTGCCCCATTTCACATTTACACATTGTGTTTTACTTGTGGATTATAAAAATAGACTTACACAAACTTTGTCTTTCTTTGTACACAAGTTAATGCCGAATGGAATTTGATGCTGAATGTAATTTAAAAGTAAGTAGAAATCCACAGGAATGAGCTTATAAAGGATACGATCAGATAAGAAAATCATTTATCAGTCCCAAAGTGGCGGAATGTACATTGTTATAACAGCACCGGGATAGTAATATGAATATGGTGGCATGAATTACAATATAAAGGTATGTATGATACATTTATAGAAAAGAATAAAACAAGATGACTGCTGTGGATAAATATGAACATGTACGACTCGCATATTGGGCTTTGCATTGTGGTGGCATCGATTTGAGGGAGAACAATACATTTGGTATTTTGGTGTCAGTTATTTTATGGCTGAATGAAAAGAGATTGTTTATTCTTATCTATGAGGAAATGCTTATATGGGCTTTTTATTTCAGCACTGAATCAGTAGCTGTACTATAAAAGTTTTATTTTATATTAAGCTTATTAAAGGCGGCACGGTGGCTGAGTGGTTAGCACTGTCGCCTCACAACAAGAAGTCCCGGGTTCGATCCCCGGGTCGGGCTGTGCGAAATGTTTGCATGTTCTCCCCGTGTCAACGTGGGTTTTCTCCGGGTACTCCGGTTTCCTCCCACAGTCCAAAAAACATGCACTAGGTTGATTGGAAATGTAAAATTGTCCAGTAGTCTCACAAGTTCCCACCACTTACTGGTGGTTGTCGTCAGGAAGGGCATCCGGACGGAAAACTCTGCTCTAAACATTAACGTCCTACCCCAGGAACTGGGAAAACGGACGATAAACGAATAGATTGAGAAAAAGATTAAGCTTATTAAAATGGTCCAAAATATACCAGACTAAATTCTCTCCCAGACCTGAGCCATCATTATTCCACCCACCACCACTACTTCCAAATATAATATAAAAATTAGTTTTTGAAGATCGCACAGATAGTAGGGGGCAGCTGTATTCTGGTGGTTGGAAAACTGGGTTTGTTATTAGAAGGTTGCTGATTCGATTCTCAGAGCCAACAAGTCACGACTGAAGTGCACTAGAGCAAGGTGTCTGTAAATGTGTGTTTCACTGCTTGGATTGGGTTAAATGCAGAGAAAAAAATCCATAGTGTGTAAATAAATGTAATTTTTAATCATTAAAATAGTTCTTCTAGTTGTAGTCTAGTATTTTTATAGTTAATGTCCAGCAGCTGCTATGATAAATGTGTTCAATGATATTAAGTCACGTGAGCTGGTGACAGAATGAATTAAATCCTTGTCCTGACTGGAGGCATCTTGGAGAAATCTGGAACTGAAGCGTCGTTTGTAAACTAGTTCATAAGTCGTGAACTACTTTCTTCAATGTGAGATGTTTTTGTCTCACCGATTTTTGTTTAACTGCGTTTGTTCTGATAACTTAGATTACAGGTAGGTAAACCAGGGCCTGGTTTAGTGGCGGTAGAAATATAACTGTAGCTTTTTTTAAATCAACTGTTCAGTTCCTTAATTGCAGACCCACACACATTCCAACAACAGACTTATATTGCAGCTAAGTGCAAGTGCAGGGCCTGACTCACTGACTCTTTTTCCTCTAGGTGCCGGGGGCTCAGGACTTGGTGGACTTTTCACCTGTGTATCGCTGTCTGCACATCTACAGTGTACTGGTGAGTAATCCATCTTGCTATTCCAAAAACAACACGACTCTCAGCAACTGGATACATCTAAAAAACCAGCTCTGCTCTCGCTTTCTTGGTTTCTCTCTCTAGCATTCGGGCTGCAGCCAACAGTTCTTTTTGTTATAGAGTACTCTATAACAAACTCTATAATCCATTATTACAGTAAGGAATCGATTGATACAAATAAAAGAAATACTAATAAAGAAATCCTTTTGGCGTAATATAGAGCAAAAATGAATACATATAAACTTACAATATTTAAATTACTTTTAAAAAGGTATACATGGAGGCTAAAACAGGCTGTGATGATAGGAATATGCATACTAATACATACTAATACATACGTATTGCTTTCAGAACTAAATGTTTAAGCTTACAGTTCACACAGGACATTAAGCTCTAATGTTTTCAAGGCTTTGTGTTTTTTAAAGAAGCGTGTGATGTTTGTAATAAAGAGAACTCGTGTACACATATCAACATGCACAGGGATTGTTGCAATCAAGAAGTTAGCAACTTTTCTTACTTGAAAATAATCTAAAACTTTTTCTTTGTTGGACGATCAGGTCTTGGTTGTGTGTGCCAGTGAGTGTGCGTGAAAAGTACCCATTTAAGTGCTTAGGTGTTTTGGTGTGTGAGATTTTAGACACAGCTGTCAGACTCTTGATAACCGCATGCACAGTGCAAAGTTATGTGTATGTGCTGTGTATAAATGCATGAATGAAGCGATGTCTAAATTATTTAAAGATAAATGATTTAATCAATGAATTGTTTCAGCTTTAATAGTCTTAGCGAACAAAATCCCACTTCGCTGTACCATTTGCTTTGTCCCCCATAAAGATGAGTTTTGACAATCCCGTTTGTACCCATATTGATGAGCTTCGAAGTTCATTGGGACAGGTTCAGGTAAAACCTTTTAAAAAAAGATATCTTACTATAAAATGTAAGTGACTTGTCGAAGTCGTCTAATATCTCACTAAACTATGATTGTAAAACTCACTAATTGGTGGTGGAGATTTGTTTTCTTTATGCAGTTATGTTTCATGGGAAGCCCTACTTACATATATCTGGATTGCTCCTGGTAAGTGTATAGGGAGGAAGCGTTAACCTTTAAACATGCATGCCATTTTTTTAGATTAGCTGCTTGGTTAGAAACAAATTATTATAATATATTATTTTTTTAATGTCTTCATTATTTTAGCAACTTGCCAGACACATCAATTTCAGACACATTATGATCTGTTTCTGATGCTGTTATACTAATAATAGTATTAATAATAATATTAATACGTCTTACACTGCATATTTACATTACATATTTACCTGAATACCATAAATAAACCATATTTAAATTATATTTAAATAAATTGTATTTCAGAAGTAGGTACAAACTGTGCAAAATTATTTTGAAATATGACCTATTTGGCTGAAAACAAAGAATATGTGAATTGACCTGAAACGTTCGTGAGTTTTTTTCATTTTGTTCCTGTAGTATCAGTGTGGGATGTGGACGTTTGTACAATAGCTTTCCAGGCTGACAATGGCATGAAAAGGAAATGGTGCTCTGGACATTTCAATGAGCAGAAAGGATAGTGGGAAAGTGAAGGAATTAGGTGGTGGTAGTGATAGTCGTAGCTATGCAGACATACTTTGTAAGGTTAAGGACAGTGTCAGGGCCTGAGGTTATGCTACAGTCAGTGAAGACGGAAGGCAATAAACAATAGACAGAAGGTGTTTAGCTTTTTGTCTGAAGGCGCGAACGAATGTGTGTTTTCTTTTTCTCAGGCCAGAAACTTGCACTGGGGTTGAACTTGCTACAGAAAGTCTTGCTGAAGCAGAGATAAACAAGTACACGTCACTTATTACAGGGTTGGAAAAGTTATTTGTTAGTCCACTGGGCTGTTAAATTCTCTGAAATAGGTTTCTCTTAGCTTGGAAAATGGTTCTAGGAAATACATTTTATTGCAATAAACCATTTTTTATCGAATAAGAAATACTTTTGCTTTCATATAGAGCAGAAAAAAAAACAATATAAGATTTATCTGAAAACTTTGCAAACATTTCTGTGCCTTTCATATATCTGACTTGCTAAATGTTCCACATGTCACATCGTAGTGTTTTGTTCAGTGGCCAGATTATGATCCAGGTGAAACTTTTTATTTTGATATTTTTTGCAAAAGTAGCTACATAAGTACTATTTATTTCGTACGAGAAGGAAGGTTGAATTCATAACATAAGAGGGCAAAAATTGTAAGATAATTAACAGTATACCAACTCAGGCTAAAAACAAATCAAAAACCGTAATTTTTTTGTGGACCTTTTAGCCAGAGGTGGTCACACATGGTTCTATTCAAAAATATTTAAAAATGCAAAATTGAACACAAAATTCCAGATGAAGGATGATCTCAATAATAAACAATACAGCATAACCATTAATATGTGTAATCGGTGGTGGCTGTAGTAAAATCTTACTCAATTAAAAGTACAAGAGTATTTACCTTCAAATGTTCTTAAGTATTAAAAGTAGGGCTGTCCACAACCAAGGATTTTGTTGGTCGATCAGTGGTAGTTATTTACTTCAACTAATCGACTAATAGTCGACTAAAAATACCATTTTGTCCGGGATCCACATTTGTGAAGTTTTACCTTTAATGTCGGGCTGCCGCAGATCACAATAAAACATGATCGCAAAAATGCAGCTAGAAATGTTTACACTGTTTTAGCCGATTTTCGGGAGAAATGCTGGGAGTCAACGGG
>JAOUQU010409236.1:0-11609 GCA_028566735.1 Ammoglanis amapaensis
TGTTATTAAATGAACAGATGTGTTGGTGCTATTATAGTTATTCAGATTTCAAGTACTTCAGGAACTCCTGATTGTTTTACTTATTTAAAAAATAAATAAATAAATGTAAACAACAAATTAGACAATAATCACAGCACCATTTCTTGTACAGAACTGTAAAAATTACAAATAAATAAAACAACTAATAATGAACTATGGGGGCGTGGCTGCGATACGTTTCTTCTCTGCTTTGCACACACCTGACTCAGATGATGGTAATATTCACCCCCGCTATATCTACCAATCTACCAACCCGGTGTGTTCTCGTGCTTTGTGTTTTAGCATTTAAAGCGTTTCTAAAAAACCCTCAATTCCTAACACAAGAGAAGTGGCTTCACGCGAATACAAAGGTTCCGCCTCCAAAATGCGATTAATCGCGAAAAATTTTTTAACGCGTTAAAATCTTTGTAATTAATTAATCGAAATTAACGCGTTAAAGTCCCGGCCCTAATAATTATGCAATGATACTAACAATAGTGTATACTTGAAGACAATATAATTGTTTCATTTCAAGTTTGTCCTTCATATGTATTTTTATTTCTGAGGTATTTAAGAACTATGACAAAAATGTTGTACTTGTGTTTTTTCATGATCTGATGCGTGCGTAATGGCGAATGGCATCTAATGCGTGTGCGCTGGTGAATAGAAACTGACATCTCTGATGGCAAAATAATCTGATGCGTGTTTGATGGCGAATGGAGTCTGGCGCATGCGCAATAGTGAACCAAACTGATGCACGTGCAATTCAGGCAATTCATGCATTCCATGTTTAGGCTGTTTCTTAATGTAGCACAAGCACCTTCTGCTAGTTAAAAGTGAATAAAGATTCATCCTAAATTAATTATAGATTGAAAATTCCACAAAATTCTGATGTACGGAATAATTTAGTTCCTCTGACACACACCTGCCTGTTCTCCAGGTCGATTTTGTTGCCCAGCACCACGAATGGAAAGTTCTCAGGGTCGCGTGGGCTGGCCTGGATTAGAAACTCGTCCCGCCAACTGTCCAGCGTCTTGAAGGTGTTCTGTGCCGTGACGTCAAAGACGAGCACGCAGCAATCTGCGCCGCGATAGAATGCCACACCTAGGGACTGGAAACGCTCTTGACCAGCTGTGTCCCAAATCTGATACCCACCACACAAAACAATTATCAAGTCAACTTAAGTCAACTCAACTTTATATAGCGTTGTTAGAATAGTCATTGCCTCACAGCAACAAGACTTATAACAACAAGAATGATAAACACCTTGATGATCTTATAATGTAATGATAATCAATTGAAATGCTTTTAGGGCGAAAACAGGATCAGTGGTCGGTTGCATAAAACACCTAGAATTCTTCCTAGTGGAACTTCACTGTAGCAAAACTTAAGTCACTGCACTAAATCTCTCACCGTTTCCACTTACTAAGTCGTTTGAGAGGTTTTAGGAAGTAACTTAGTGTTTGGTCTGCGTGTGTATGGGCTTTCTGTACCTGCATGGTGACTAGCCGGTCGTCCACCATCACCTCTTTCGTCAGGAAATCTGCACCAATCGTGGCTTTGTACTGGTTGCTAAACTTCTTGTTCACGTACTGGTTCATCAGAGAAGTCTTCCCCACTCTACACATGCACGCACGCACGCACGCACGCACACACACACACACACAAAAAGAGGAACCGAGAGCTTAGCCAAACTATTTTACACACAAGGCCGGATATACGCCAGAAAGCTGCCGCTTACATTCGTGAGGCTGAGCTTTTAGACCGAAAAGAATTACATTACACATTTTTTAAAGTTTTATAAGCATCAGACTTTTACTGAGTTTTAACACCACGTTTTACACACTGGTGGCACATAAACGCAATAACTGGTATTGTGTATCTCTTAGTATTTTGATTTCATTTGTTTTGTTTGCAAGGTAGATTACTTGCTTTTCTGCTCATATTTTAAGGCTTTGACATTTTGGGGGTGAGACTAAATATCAGTGAGCTCTGGGTAGATCAAATTGTATGGAGACTGGTGGCACAGCTTTGATTCTTAAAACTCTATCTCTCTCACTCTTAAAACTCTCTAAACTTCCCAATCCAGAACAGAGTTCTCCCAATCCAGAAAAGAAACCTTATACACCAAATGTACAACAACGGAAGAGCTGAAGTTCTGATTATTTGAAAATTACACTACAGATACTCACCCAGAATCTCCGAGGATGATCACTTTTAGTAGGACTTTCTTCCTCGACGTCATTGTGTCACAGCTGGAAAAAATACAGCAAAAAAAGACCATCAGATATACAGCATAATTTTTAATAAAAGAAATAAATCTGGTTTGCTTTACTTATGAATCTTTAGCACATTAGGCCTGCGGTCCTCAACCTGTTTTGCACCACGGAGCAGAGACAAAGAGAGAAACAGAAAGAGAAGCACACACTTGCAGAGAGAGAAAGATGCTACGGCTCTGTACTGCAATACCTCATTACCAGTCACTTTTAGCACATATTACAAAGAGGAAGCACATGCTATATCTCAGTATTGCAATACCTCCTTACCCGTTACATATTACAGAGAGAGAGAGAGACAGACAGAGAGAACGTAGAACCAGACAACTGCCATTAGGCTATTTGAACGTTGTGACAACACCTACAGCGGAATCAGAAAAACGGCCTTCCCAAGTTCTATACGAACCTCAAATTTCAGTTTATTCTAAATCACGGAATCAAATCGATCCTGCATGAAATCACTCCAGTCTTTAGGGACTTTAGGGGCACATTTTACATTGCGAAACAAATTCTTTCTGAAACACAAAACCTGAAACCCAAGCCTTGCCATTCATGATTACAATACAATATTCTAACATTATTCAGTTAGGGCTATTTTAAAAACACACAAAATGCAAGCAGATTCGTCCAGGCGATTGATTTTTGCATTTATGATCAAAGTTCTCTAGTTGAGAAGTGTGTTGATCAAGTCAGTGATACAGTTAAACTACTACAAATCTCTGAACATTTAAACAGAGGGGCATTAAGTAGGATACGCTCGCTCGCCTGTACTCGATTTTTAACTGGTCATGTGTTTTCACCCATCATTTCTTTATCCAGTCACGAGGAGCTCCTGGGTATGATCTCTTATGAGAACCACACTCACAAACACACAACCGTACCCATGGTCACATGAACTAACCCACTCCAGGTATGACATAAGGCAAATGCTACGTACACACACACAAACTGATTGTCTGTGTGTTTATGAAACCCGAACTCAGGTCAGGATCTTTCCAACTAACTAGCTTGTAGAGGTACTCATAAAAAATAAACTGAGCTGAGAAGCAGGTACAGCATGTCCTGCAATGTCAAAACACACACACACACACACACACACACACACAAACACACACTTCTACCGTGTCCTTTCACAACAAAAACAGTACACATGGAAACTGGCCACGTCTCAATAATAGATTAATGCTTTATGTTGTACAATTCAGCCGTAGCAGATCCAGTACTGTTCAGGGTCCAGCAGGTCCAGTCTGGGGCACAAGGTAAGAGCCATTTTCCTCGTCGTCGATCAGTGTTGATGCATTTACATTTCAAGCTAGGTTGAATTCCACAAACAGAATCCTTAGAATGTAAAGAATGTTCTTTTGATTGGTTATGGGGAAATGTGCAATGGCATTTGTTGAGTCCTAATTATTACAATGGTTATCTGCGTCATTTCCAATAAAATAATGCCTACAATGGATCACTTGCTAACTTAAAATTTATAAATTTGTGCCTAACAGAAGCACTCACTGAGACATAAAATTGTATTTTTATTTAAGTTTCGGATCCTAGAACGTCAGAACTGCTGTTCCAAAGTGTTCTTAAAATATGTGGTCGATACGTTAAGAGAAACAAAAATCAGACAATCCAGACGAACGATCCATTAGTCAAGCGTCAGATGTTTGTGTAACGTCAGCACAGAATAAACAGTGAGCTTTATATAGACTCAACTACACAACATACCTGGAGTCTTACTTACAAGAATCACACCGACCCTACTTGTGTTTCACCCATTAAGTGTAGTGTGTTAGATTACATACAGAATCAAACAACCGAACATTGCTGAAACCTCAGTGCTCGAGGATTATAAACACTAATATTAATACAAAATTATCACCACCAACAAAGAAAGCTATTTCATGTTAGCTTGTAATTAAAGCTTGCGTGCTTTGATGTACGGAAAAGATCATTCCCGTAGATAAATCAGATTTATCAATGCTGCAGAATTGTGGCATGTTTGTAATTATGAAACGTTATTCATTAGAAGCAACATATAACAAATCATAACTAACAATGTCTTCAGTTGTAAAGCAAAGACTGGCTTTTTTGTTTATAATAATCATTGCATCATTGATTACAGTAGACAGGAAGAACGGGCGTGACTTGGCGTGTTAAATCTGGAACCCATGACAGTTAGATCACATGGCGCTGAAGCACTTACACACAAGACACGAGTTCTTATAACCAGTCTGACACATTTTGCTCAAATACTGGATACTACTCTGCAATGTACTCCTTATGTACTCCTTATGTACTCCATCTATAGCTAGTTTCGTCCTGGCTGATTAACAGAGTCAACGGGTTAAGACTGAAGAGCAACTAACCCTTCACTATTCCCCGGGCGCCCTTGCCAGGGCTGCTGGCCATGTGTGTTCACTTCTGCCCCCTAGTGTATGTGTTCACTAGTGTGTAAATGTGTTCCATAATCAGGCGATCTTTAGAAAGCCAGAATAACCAACAGCCTATTGTTCAATAGATGCTTTAATAATATTTGATTTATATAGATAACTTAATAACATTTATTTAATTTATTTGCCGCTTGTTTTAGTTACGAATTTACTTTAAATCAGCACAATTTGGTCAAGAGAATGCTGAGCCACACAATCGATCACAATGCTAGATAATGATCAACTAACGAGGCCGCTGTCAGAGGATAGCGTGAGAAGTTGCTAACCGAGCATAGAGAATTGCTCGTAATTAGTATTTTGATTTTAATAGTTCTCGTAGTATCTTTTTAAACAACGATTAATACACGTAAATGTCTAAACACATTACAGAGGTCAAATAAGCAGGCAAGTGGTAAACAACAGCCCATCAAAACAATGCTAGTCTATTTGCAGCCTTGACTAGACAGTTTAGGCCACATTCCTAACTGCCCATTGAGCACTACATAGTACGCTTAATACACCACGTACAGTGCTCTAATTAAGCAAACTATAAAGTGGTGTACTGTGCGAATTGAAATACAGCCATAGTCAGCGTTTTCTTCTACCAAACGAGTACAAACACCGTTACTTATCAGGGCTTCATGTATAAACTATCTGTGTTCAGGAGTTAATACACACACATACAAAAACAAACAAAATGAGCGTACCTTATTTAGAAAAAAAGCGAAGCGACGTCGAAGGGTAGTGTTAGCTGAGCTAAATGCTAACGGCTCTCCGCTGGGCCAGGTCACTATTGTTTATTTGCGATCATAAATGTAATAATTCGCTTATACGACACTACACCGACCTTGCTAAAGAATTAAAAGCTCTTGTTCCTAATAGTCTAATTGAACGCGTCAGACCCGACCGACTCTTCCTCGCTTTACAATCCGGTCTTGTTTCTCTTTTCGTTTCGGCTGCTGCGTCTTACTTCCTCCAAAACAAGCCTGTGAAAATAGCAGTACAAGGCAGAGTGTCGCAAAACACCATGTCCCCTACTAATATACACTAAGTAGGGTATAAACGAGTTGCCTAAGCAATGATATAGTTCACTATTTATTCAAATATTAGTTGATTTAATATTCGGTCTGAACCGTCATCTAGTTTGCTCCACCCTTAATTTATTGTGTGCTATATTTTACGGAAGCGTAATGCTGCAACGCAGCAAAAGAAATAAAGAAATAAAGGCTGTTTCTCTGATTTTACATGGCGCCCTCATCCAATTTTCAGCACTGTGCTTTTTATTTATTTATTTTTTAAATTATTTATTTTTAAGAATAATTTTTCCCCAATGTAACCCAATCTATTCAGCGAAATACAAATTTACACAAACAGGTCAACAGACACTAGGGAGCAGCAGTGAGTACACATGTGTGCTGCGGTGAGCAGCCCTAGCCACGGTACCCAGGATCACCAGATAATCGGTGCCATGTTTAAAGGCACTTTAAGCCTAGTTCTCTAAGCACCAGGCCACAGTTGTCTCATACAGTTTTACATAACAAATTACATTGTTTTTACCATTGCACTTAATTTAAAATTAAACCACAAAATAAAAATCATGTAAATAGGTTAATAAGTAAAAGTACTAATAAATTATACACACATTTAAATGAACACATATCATACTCAAAAATCTGAATATATATTAGGTTTTTTATTAAAAATAAAATAGAAGTAACTAGTAATATGAATAACTGATAGTAATAATTAATGTTGTGTAATACAATGTAACTAGTTTTAAAAGGTTTTAAAAAAAACCCAAACTTTCATTTTACTAAATCCAACATATTTTTGCTGATTTACAAAAAAGGCATTATAGTAGAGTCCCAAGTGAAAATACAAAAGCACGCAAGAAATAAATGTACATACTATGTCCACGTTAATATAATTTAATTGAACAAGAACTTTCTTAGATTTTGTATAGCCCCTTAGACACAGCCAGACACTGTCACACTGTTCACAGTTTGGAAGGCATAAAAAAGGACAGCTTGACATGCACACATGACATTTTGTATAAAAATTCTTTGCCTGTGGAAATGGACTTTATTAAAGTCACAAAAAGCCTTTAAGCCCCGCACCTTGCTTTGTTTACGAGTATGAACAAGGCTAGCTTTAGTGACGTCACAATCGGGTGCTACGTGGACTGGAAGTGGCAACATCTCGAGCACTGGGCTATGCTAAGCTAAATAGCAAAACAAACCCGACATTCGAATGCATTTTGCTTAGTTTGATAAAGGTTAACGTCATTACGATTATTTTTGCTTATTTATTCCAACTATATATGCGCCCGGGAGCCAAAAACTGAATTAAGATAAAATGGCAAAGACAATCGGTGCCGTTTGTCGAGTTTTGTCGACTTTCATGAGTCAGCTAACGGCCTAGCCGAACTGACGCTTCGCCTGTCTGACACCAGCGCAGGGAAACCTGGTTCAGCACCTGGATAAAACACATTATAAAAGATGGTCTGACTCGATGCGGTTTAAACGCTGTCGGATTAAGTTAAAACGAAGCTAGGCTTTTAGGATGAGTTGGTTCAACGCTTCTCAACTGTCCAGCTTCGCTAAGCAGGCTCTCAGCAGCGCCCAGAAGTCCATCGACCGGGTGCTGGACATTAAAGAAGGTGAAGATGAATGGGAAGAAACCATAACCCCTACTGTAATCGGTGAGTCCAAAAACTAGTGACTTGATAGTAAACGTTAGTGCCCCGAAACTTCAAGAAACAGAGGTTCCATTGCCACAAGGTCTTGCAACTTGTTGATTTACGGAGGGTTCATTATGTCGTCTAAAATACTAATAATCTTATATATATTGAAGATTATTGGTCTTTGGGAAGGACAGAAAAATGTAACTTTGCAGTGTTTGGGCTTCAACTAGTGACCTTGCGATTACTAGTCTGCTTTTTTAACCTGTATAAATGTAAATCATGCCGGTATGCATTGCAAACTTTAGGTTTATACTGACTGTATGACCTATAGACTAATCCTGGCATAAGGATTGTCACACATCAATTTGTTTGTTATGAGACATGATGTCAATCTGTTTGTCGTGGTTATAACGCATATCGATTCCTCTAAATTGCTTCTAGTGGTTAATTTATGACAATGATTATTAGATATATCTGGTCTTATAATTATCTGTGTGTCACTAAGTAAGTACATCTTTTCCTGTTACAGAAGAACCAAGCAAGCCTGCAGGATGGGGGATGAACCAGTGGAATTCGGATTCGGAAGAACACCCGAAGGCTCTGACACCTTCCTCCGAGGCAATCACCAAGCCGGTGACTCGTATAGTCGTGGATGAAACGGAGAGTTTTTTTAGTTCTTTTCTGCCTCCTGGAGATGCACAGCCGGTCAAGAAGAGTCCAGTGGTCTCTGTGGCCCCGACAAAATCCCACAGTCGATTACAAGAAAAAGCTGAAACTGACCAAAAACCAACTGGCAAGGATGAAGTGGACTTTCCCGAAGTGGACCTGGGTGAAACGTTACACGGTGAATTTGTCGAGGTAAAGTTAGAAGAACAAACCAGTGTATCTCGGCATCCTGAGCCTGTTCCTGAATCTCAGAGCCTCGAAACTGAGCCTCAAGTTGAAGAAGCGCAGACACCTTCACTCACAGAGGGAGGCACTTCGGGGGCAGCAGAGAACACTGACCATTTGGAGCCCAAGAGTCCAACAAAAGACCCTTCTAAAGACATAGCACTTGATTCCAAAGATCCTAAAGCAGAAGACAGACAGAGCAACACACCATCGCCTCCTGTGAGTGCTTTCTCCTCTGGTACCTCCACCACCAGTGACATCGAGGTTCTTGACCACGAGAGCGTCATAAGCGAGAGTTCAGCCAGCTCTAGACAGGAGACTGCCGAAGCCAAAACAAGTCTGCACCTCATGCAAGGCTCCTTCCAGCTCCTCTCAACCTCGGCTTGTGCAGATTTCCCGCGCCTGGATGACTATTCTAAGCTGACCGAGAGCTGCGGATCATCCTCGGACGCATTCGAGCGCATCGACTCATTCAGCGTGCATTCGCTGGACAGCCGAAGCGTCAGCGAGGTCAACTCGGACGACGAGAATGCTGTAAACCGCACGCTGGCATCGGTCATTGCTGGGCCGAGTCCTATTTTGGCTCTCCCTGCACCACAGGCTCAAACAGGGACGACGGACTCGCTAAAGGACCAGTCAGTGGACGAGATGGAGGAAAGTGGACGGAGCGCTACACCGGTAAACTCTGAACAGCCTGATGAGCTGCAGGAAGAAGAGCAGGACTCGAATTCTCAGCTTGCTTTGTCTAGATCTGAGCTGGACGAGTCCCAAGAATCGATGTCACATATAACCGACGAGCAAACCGGAGCCTCAACTTTTCAGATTGTGGATTTACGAAAGGTCCGAATTGTGTAACTGTTTGTGTAAAGATTGTGGTGTAGGGAACTTGGCCGCTGAGCTGCCACTGCATCACTTTGTTCATAGTTTTATCTGATTTTATTCTTCAGATTGTTGAGGACCTCACAAGCAGATTAGAGAAAAGAGAAGTACAGCTACTGGCTATTAGCAAGGACAAGGCTCGTCTAGAGGAGGAATACGATAACCTCAAAGAGTGAGCGACTTAACATTTTGTTTTTGGTTGGGTGTTTGTTTGCTTTTGTTTGTACAGACAAACCGAGCACACTGCCAAGATATTTGGTAAACAAAGTAAGATATTTTTTATACAAAATGTTTTGGGCTCTTATCGATGGAGGCATTTTTCTTATTTGTTTAGTTTTACAATTTTACATTCTAATGCACGTTTGCATTGCTAATGCGTTTACCCTAGTCAATAAAAATTCTGTTTTAATTATTGAAGATGAACGCTAGCCCTTTCTGATCAGCTCTAATATGAAACCTTATAACTACATCTAATCTTTTTAGTTAGTCTCAGTAATTTTATGATGGGGATGTATATTTAACGCAAGCTTTACCTCCTGAGTTTTACTCTGTCAGCTTTATAACATTGCATGGGTGAGTTTACTTCTTGTACTCCGGTTTCCTTCTAGCTGTAATGTGGATTTGAAGATTTGATATAAATCTTGTATACTGGCATTAAAGTGTAAAATCGCAATAAACAATATAAAATGTGTGAATGCACAGTGAGATGATCAGCCTGAAGGAGGAGAGTTCCGGCATCCAGTCTTTAAAAGATGAGTTTACGCAACGCATCGCTGATGCTGATAGAAAAGCTCAGCTCGCATGTAAAGAGCGAGACATCGCCAAGAAGGTCTGTGGGTTTTATTTGTCCTTCTGGTTAACGATGCACCACAAATTAAAGGTTACGCACACGTTGACAGACTGTTTACATTTTTCTTTTCTGTGTCATACCTCCAGGAAATCAAAGGCCTTAGGGAAGAGTTATCGACCCGATTTAACTCCAGCGAAACGTTGGAAATGATTAAAGAGAAGGAAGAACAAATCAAAGGGCTTCTAGAGGAAGGTAAGAACATTTTATATCAAGTTTATATTGAGCACTTTTCTATAGAAATGACATTATGTTTGCCTGAAGAGCCATGAGTGCTGTGTAAACATCTTGTCAATATCATTTTATTCGTTTGAATTTCAAATGACTATGCTTATAAGGAATTGTCATACCGGTATTACAGTCCTTTCCCAAAGTAAGCATCAAGTCAGCGAGGATGCTTTCTAACTTTTCCAACATGTTTTATACACAGTGATCATTCAGACAGCATTCGAACCGAGTTTTCTTTATAATTTGTAATGTCTGTTCTACAATGCAAGATAAAATGGACAGTTAGTTAAACAAAATGAAATTTAAGACATTTTAGGTTTGGATTAAAGGGGGGTTGAGATGTCCGATATAGATTCATTCTATTTACTTTATTTCATAAGGCTACATCATGTTACAACCATGTTTTAATCAGATAGTTCCCTGTATAGGCATCAAGACACAAAGGGAACACGCTAGATTTTGAATCTAATAATAATAAAAAGTAATAATAATAATTCTGTTATACAATTTAAGATTAAAGACAGCATTTTATGTAATCATAACATTAGAAACAGAAGATATTAGAAAGGTTTGGTAAGGGTCTAGTTTGGGAGGTCTGACATAAATTAAGAATGTGTCCAGGGTTTAAAGAGATGATTATCAGAGTGTAAGTATTGTGTAAAATATTACGTTAATTTTTCTACCTGTGAATTGAGCTACGCTGTTATAACCATAAACAGCAAAGTTTTTTATTACAAAGTACTTTTATTATTAAAAATTTTCACGGAATCATTCTATGGTTTAGCACCTCATGCTGATGTCCGAATTCTTTAATGTAAAAACAAAAAAACTAAAAAGTTTGTCTGCTAATGTTTTTCCTATCAGGTGAGAAGCTCTCTAAACAGCAGCTCCAGCACTCCAACATCATCAAGAAACTGAGAGTTAAAGAGAAGGAGAATGACGCCACCATTACCAAACAGTCTAAAAAACTTAAAGAACAAGAAGACGAGCTCCAACAGCTGCAGCAGGTGAATATTTTTCTCTTTAGAGATTTGTTTGGCGCCAAAACTAGAAGACATTATGTGGTAACAATTTGAATGTAGTGCCGATAATATTGTTTTTGTCAAAGCCTTATGTGTAAGACCCCACACAAATGAATCTTTGTTTTTATTGACTTTCAGAAAGTACCAAGTTCCATAACAGTGTTTTGTTCACAATCAAATGTTTATTGCTCACAGTAGCCTAATAGCAAGTACGTGCAGTGTTAATTTATTTGTTTTTATTCGTTTAATAAGTAAACCCATGGGAAAAATGAAACTTTGAGCTTCAAATTGTATGCCTTTCTCATAGGTGTCAGTCTTAATACTGTTTGATATATATAT
>JAOUQU010409247.1:0-21971 GCA_028566735.1 Ammoglanis amapaensis
GAAATGTGTAAATTGTCCCGTAGTCACACACAAGATCCCTGTAGAGATACAGGGTTGGGGAAAGACCTGGCAACCTAATGTAATTGCTGAGATACTCTGGGGATCGGTAACGGTCCAGAGAGTAACCCAGGGTCGAATTCGACTGAAGAATAGAATAGAATTAAACAAATATACAAAAGGCATAAACAACTTACATGTTCTAGTAATCTTGCTATATTTTATTAATTTCTATGATTATATTCCATCTACAGTGTGACAAATACTAATTACAATAAACTGTAATCTACTTCGATTATAATAGCATTTAAATAACGTACAAAAACGCAAATAGTAGTGACACACAGATGAACAATGAGCGTCTTCAATGTTTACAGAGCCAGGCAAGGTCCTGTGAATCCACAAGAAGTGAATATTTGTAACCCTTTTTACACAGTATCACACTAACCTATCGATAGTTACTTGTAGGTTTCATGTCCTTCCTCACCTTCCTAAAATAATTGACAGCACATTTGTCATTGCTGTATTCAGACACATATTTCTCTACATTTAATCAACAGTCTCATTATCTCCAGTGATATGTCTCACCATGATGATGTCATGTGCAAATTTGCTTTTGGAGTTTTTGTTGGTGTCAGCAGTTGCGCTGTCATGAGGATGAAGAGCAGAATATGCAGCTCACGAGCACTCGGTGGAACCTTTAGTGAGGCGCATCGATGTAGGTCTATTTTATTTTAGTCTTATGTCCATCAGGAAGTCTTTGCTCCATAGGCGGATGTAATAAGGTAGACTGAGATCCATCGGTTTGCACTGTACTCTGTATTAGATTACGCTGCTAATAGCTTAGCAAGTAGGTCCCTAGTAATAACTGTGGGCCTATGGCACAGCAATTACTGTGTGTTTACCCATCAAGGTTAATAGCACCATTTTGTCTTTTGATATTAATATATTCTGTTTTTCTTTTACTGTGATTGGATGATTCACTTAATTTAATTGCTAATGAAACATTATATATACCTTTAGCTTGTAACATTTATTTGTCGTTAATCGGATCATCCTGGCTGATGATCGAAGTATTACAGATTCCATTTACCTAAAGGAAATGGTAGATATAATTACCTGGAATGAGTAGGCTTGGCACAACTGACTAAAACATGGCTTTTGAGGTAGTAAAACATGTAGGCCACTTCCTGTGTTGGGTCAAGGCACACTTTTTGGCACGATCTGCTGAGAGAGAACTTAAGGTGCATGTAAATTAACCTGTAAAGAACCAAACTGGTGTTCTGTATTGTTGAATCTTAGAACTTTACAAGGAGTTGTTCCTCATGGCATCCGGAGATTTTTCATAATTAAGGCATATCTGCTGTGGGATCAACATCTTCGTTTGTGTTGAGCTTAACATTTTTTATTTAATTTGTTTGGAAGGAGGCTGCATTTGTACCGCATATAAGAAAATGTCTCTGTTTTAAGTTTGTCTCAATTATATTTGCTTGGAAGCGGATGACTTTTTATTCTTTCGCCGTCATGCACTATAGCATAGCATTAATTAATACAGAATGTGCTAGAAAGCTTTGTTTTAGTATTGTGTTTTATGGCCCACTGCTGTGTTGTGGTCAGGTTCATGGTCTGGTTTCACTAGAAAACACTAGGCAAAGGGCCAATCCATTGTGATGCTTTGGTCAGTTTACTTCCTCTTCATGCATAGACAACACTTTTTCATAGTGGTTTCTTTTCATTCATTAATAGACTTTTTTGACCAACATGAGTGCCTGGTGGATAAAATGATTGGGTAAAATTACATTTAAGTAACTATCATGATGTCATTTTGAAATTAAAGGAAGAATTTATTGCTTGGTAATGATCTGCTTTACTTAGAACAACGTGGAACTCTGATGTTTGTCAGCTTTTATAATAAATGGTTCTGCTAGCTTTTATTTACTATCTTAACACAACTACCACTGTTACAGTGCTGTATTTTACAGCATGATACAGCAGAGTAGTAGAGTTTCCACTCTGGCCTCTTGGCCTCTTAAGTCCTACTGCATTCTGCCACACTAATTAGAAACAGAGACTGCAGGAATCTGGGTGATGCTGCCAAGTTTGGCAGTGGTGACCGGCTTGTTTGCTCGATCAGTCCTTCCTTACCCACGTGGCAACTGAGATACTTTGAGGGTTTACAGAGCCTGGGTCTTTCAGCTCACACATGGATGCTCACTGGTGATCAAATTCATCTTTAGATCTTGTGGTTTTGCAAAAAGATTATGAGAAAGATCTTGTGAAGATGATTTGGTAGTAAATTACTGGTTAATGATTCGTGACTGTGTAGGATTTGCTGTTGCGATGTCTTTAAGCTAACCCCCTTTAATCTGTCATTCTTTATGCTTTTGCCAATGAATGCACTGTTGGTTCAGAGCAAACATGCTCTGAACTCAATCTGGTTTGATTTTATACTACACATCAGTGCACAGACTATTTTGATTGCTTTCTAATTTTTGTTTGGGATATTAGACAGACTTATCTGCTATTACTTTTGATGTCCGATGGTATGTAAAACCCAATCCCTGATTAGTTATAAAGTTTGAATACCACTACAACTAAGAAGTTTTTTCAAGAAATCTAGTTGTGTATCCAGTATTAACTTGCCGATCACGACATGCATGTTATATTTTGCGTTGTAGTAAATACATGTGTCCTTTTGCATTTGTAATTCATAGTTCATAGTTATACATCAGTTAGTTCTGACCTCGAAATCTGATGGGCTTTCTAGGTTCGAAAGTTTTCCAGAGTTGTGATATTTCATGGTAATCAAACGGTCATTTCACTTTAAAACTGTGGCGCTCTGCAAAATTATTTCCAAGTAAAACAACACAATGAGTCCAAAAGAGCATAATACAATTTTCAATTCAATTTTTTACAGCGTGCATGTTGACACACAGAAGAGTAAAAGTGAAACAATCAACATACTTTAAATTAATTACTTGTTAAACGTGCTTGGTCAAGATGGTTCGATTTAGCGTGCTGTTTATCCCCAGGCTATCACCTTCATCAACAGCTGTTGACCATCAACAGATGACGATTGTCACCATCGGCTATAATACTATAACATTATCACTCTCATTATTCAACTACTGTGTTATTACATTTTTATCATACATGTTTACACTGTTGGGGTGAATAGTATTTAATCTGTTTATGCCTGTGTATTTTGTTATACTTATTATTATATAACTGTTAATCACACTGTGTCACCTCGTGTTATGCAAACGACACATTGTATATTGGATCTAATAAAAGGCCAATAAAACTGTTTATTAAAAAATAATAAAACTGATTCTGTTAAATTAACTTAAAACATTGACTCCTGTACTGATTTCACACAAGTTCATGAGATGAACAAACAGACATACAGGTGATGCTCATGAGTGGAGTAAACCGATGAACAGCTGACATATTTGGCTGATATTTTATGCTATTGGAGGTGACTGGTAGCTAGGTCTAAGCTACGTTAAGGCCTAGGCATTTATGCTTGTAGATATTTGATTTGTTTAGATTTCAAAAGGTTGTTGGCCACTTGTTTAAAAAATCTATTAAATGCAATACTGGATCAATTAAGCAAACACTGTAATTCTTTTTATGATTTAAAAATGAATTGAATAAATGTAGTTGAATAGTAGTGGGATTTGAATACTTTAACTGTATTTCTGGTTTAAGTATGTTTGCAATGCAGTGTAATTCAGAATCAAGTGCAATGTTACTGGTATGACTACTCAACTGGCATCGTGCCCTCAAGCAACTGAACCAACATGGCGGTATCTCTTTACTCACAGAGATTAGCCCATTCTTAGCACCACAAGCCAGCCTGAACATGTCCCTCAAAAACCATTAGTCAGGTTACAAATCAGGGAGGGACATATACTGGCAACGGATAGAGAAATAATAAAACTATTCAAGGAATTATATCAACACTTAAAAAATAAAGAAACGCAGCTATGCACGTGTGTTTTAATTGTTGCTACTAACTGATCATGACAGCGCAAATATATGACCATTTGTTTTAGAATGAGGCTAAAGCTCACTTAATGAAGATTCTTCACCCCACCCTCCAATTTATTGTTGTCATGTGGCTCCATCCATACATCCATCCATGATGGATGCTTGGCTTGGTCCAGTTGAGACTTGAACTTGAATTGAAACTTTGGCACATCTTATGCACAAACCCTATTTACAGTGTTAAGATACTTGAGCCGATTACAGACAAAAATTTGATGTCTTCAAAACACCCAACAATTTGGCACAGAGTAACATTGCACAAGTGTTTTAAAATTTTCAAAAACTTGCTGTTTAACTGGTAACATAAATAATTAGTAGACTAAAAAAAGCTCTTTGCAAACATGGTGGGTAAACTTCATTAGTATTTCAACACCGCTGGTGTGAATTGTAACAAAATGATTTTAGCTCTAGATGCTTAGTTTATTGGGGGCTTTTACAATCTTCAGTACATAATATCAATAAAAGATTCAGCAATTTAAAGAAAAATAGCTTAAAAGCAAAGTGGACTTTGTGGATAATGCTGTCATTCCACTGCTAGATAGCCTATAGGGACTGGTCCGAATTACTTTCTGTGTGGAGTTCTTAAGTCTGTGTTTCTCACAGTCGTCCAAAGTCATGCAGTCAGTTTGAAATTGGATATATAATTGTCCATGACAATAAAATTAGAATTGCTGAACCTTGTTGGTAAAATTTGATATTTAAATATTCAACTAATATTTTTGGTTTGCAATCTCCAAGTCTTTGTGCCATGAAAAGATTCAAGTCAAATAAAATATCAATGCTTAATGACCAAGTGGGCTCAGTGGATAACACTCAGTTTACAACAAGAAGGCCCTGAATTTGTTTTCCAGTTAGAAGGGCCCAGGTCCTGTAGTGTCACTGTTAGGGATCTAGACACACTGCACTAGGGATTAGTTTTATCATTAAGCACTAATATTAGTCCTCTGAACTGATGTTTTAGTAGAGGCTGAAATGTCTATTCTATTGCTTAGCTCTAAGGTCTCTTTATGGTGCTTGTCGGCAAGCTTAAGCTGGGTTGGCATCCACGTCATATCCAGTTCCTAGTCCCTTGTTATTAAATTTCCTTTCTGGTTATAAAATCAAAAGAAGTACATTGTATAGTGACCTGTTCATGTCTAATATGGTGCTCTCCTAAATATCCACATATCATTTGTATTTGACATGCCCCCTTATATCCCACTGTAGCTGGGCTTTATTACTTGTAATTCCATTCTAATAGGCTCCATAATTCTACCATAATAAGTGCTAATCTAATAAGACTTAATAAAGGTGTCTCAGGTTTAGCTTTCTGTTACTTCAAAACGGCATGCCACCATCTTCAGTGCGAATGGGGTGGGTGTTACTTTCAAAGCAGCTTACTTTTTCTAGCTTGCTTTTTGTGAGGTCTTCCTGTCGCATCTAATTCAGTGTGTCACTCTACAGTGCAAAGTCTCACTTTCAGGTCTGGAGATGACAATGCATGTCATTTTGCAACTACCCAGTGATGCAGCTAGTTTCAGGGGAAGTGTGAGATGCAGGGTGTGGCACATGCCTCGTGTCTTGTGCCTTGTGACTTTTGGACATTATGTTTCCAGACCTTTGCTGGTAAGATCATAAATTTAAAAGATGTTAAATTTCGCTATCACTGCAGGGTCAGACACCATGAATATGATAAAGAGGGATGATGGATTGCTCAGAGTTACACATTAAAAATATTTGTAATGTAACCAAAAGTATAAAACATGACGTTAAAATCTTAATAAAGCAAACAAACAAGAATCAGTCTATAATTGATGGTGTCTGAACACCTACACAAAATTAAGTGGGCATTCTGCTTGGGGAGCCACGATTATAGTCGAGGTAATGCTGTATCCATGTGTGGACCATCCCAGCTTGCTAACAGTAAAAGTTGCTCTGTATACATACATACATACATACATACATACATACATAAAAACAAACTATACATAACCTCTTTGTTAATACATCCGAACACAAATAATTATTCACAGAGAAAATGACTGATTATGCAATATGAATTGACAACTTGCTACTTGACATGCTACTAGTTAAATTTTTGAAATGACTTTACATAACAGTGCAATGCGGTTAAACCTCTCCCTAGTGTCCCCTAAGGGTTGCCTCACCCTTTGATGCACATACACATAAGCCAGATCAGTCAATCAGAAAAACCCACTCCATGTCAACTCACTTAACCAGTTTAAAAACATCAGTATGGAACAACACATTGCTTATCTGGCTCAATTCAATTAAAAAGGCCAATGGTGTGTGTGAAACCCAGAGTGCATAAAAGTAGAGTAAAATCACTTCTTTTTTTGCCTGTGTTAAAACTTTTTTAAATATTTTACATTCATATTTTTTTTCTCTTTACAGTTATATCCGAATCTTTAGTGCTATGTATTCTGTTCTGTATTAGCAGAGTTTCTTGCATACCTGTCAAGTCTCCCGTTTTGGCCGGGAAACTACCGTATTTTACCCCACTTTCCCGTCGTTATCCCGTATTATTATTTTCCCGGTCCTGTACTTTGGTTGGGCTAGTGGGGCGGCTTGCAGTGCCTGGTAGAAAATTTCCCGTTTTTTTAAATCCAAAACTTGACAGGTATGGACATAGCAGTTTTGGGCTTTTTATGATTTCTGCAACAGTTCAACAATTAAAATATATTTTCATTCATGTAACACTTCATGTATCACTTTGATGTGATCTGATTTTCAAGCAACATGGTGCAAGTAAGAAAGTTACTAAAGGTCAAATTGTAAATAAGAAAACAAAACTCGTTTTACTCGTTGCAGTCTGAATTGATTGGTCACAGTTTGGAAAGGTACAGCCAGGTCAACAATTGACATCGCAGTTTGGACAAAGTCATAAAGTGATTGAATTATCTGTGGATCTCTGGGATAAAAACTTTTCCCAGGACTGCAGTGGCCTGGATAATTTCAAACAGCTGGCCATCAAGCCAAACTGTGCCTCCAGCAAAAAAAATCTGGGTGGTAAAAAAATAATCCAATGTTTACTTTAAAAAAGATCCAAAAGTCCCATACAGAGACACTTGGACAGACAACTGTGCAATCTGCAGAAATTCATAAACCAGGCCAGAGTGGACAGAAATCACCTTTGAGTTAAAGACATATGATAGCCGACTTTTAATACAAACACAATCCCCTCTTTATGTCTCCAATCACCATATAAATGGTTCAGTGATAGCTCAGTAGCGAGTATTGTGATAGTGGCTTGTAAATCAACCAGACTACAGTTTGGCCTCTTGCTTTCATTGCATTTGGTCGTAAATGTTAGACTATTCAAACAAACCTTCTTTTTAAGTGTAATGAATCTAATTGACTATTCTTCTAAAACTTTGAGAAAAGTTGACTAAAACTTCGAGGAACATTCTGGAGTGCAGGCTGTGAAGTAAATCTCCACCTTCTTTAAGCTTTCTTCTAAAAGAAAGGCCTGCATTACGCCTTTCACTACTTGTATGACTGCATTCCAGGAAGGATTACAGCTGTTCCTAAATCAGAGGGGTTTCCTGCTTTTTGAATCAACTACACCATACAATTTCAAATCTATTTATAAAACATTTTTGAACGTGCGGGAATTCACAGACACAAAGACGATCAGTAACACACTGTACTGTTTTAACCGTGTTCCTAAGTGTTCCTAATTTGAATTATATCTAATGATACCTTACATATAACCAAAATACACTTTACAAATTGACCAGACTACAGCCAAGAATATTTGGACAACATTCTATTCCCATTGTCCATTCTATTCCAGTCCAGGTGTTTTGCCTCACCTATCAATAGCACTTGCAATAAAATGTGAGAATATTTGTTATTATATTTTCTGTTCAACAACATAACATTCATTATTTTGTATACCCTAAGGTAGAATAAGCAATTTTATAAAATTCTTTAAAATTATTTACAATGATGTTGACTTGTTATTCACATTTTGTGACATTGCTCAAATGTGCAAGCTTTATTAATGTTTATTAGTGTCATCTTTATCCAGTATTCTATGATTATACTGGTAGACGTTTGTTGTCATGATTTCTGACAGGCCATATGAGCACAGTGACACACTGTTATGTTATGAATAATGAAGCAAAAGAATTATAAAAGTTATTTTTATCTGTGAAAGACGTCCTGGCCTAGATTTTTACCCCAGAGCACTGACTCAAAAACCACAAGCACCTGATGGTAGGGGCAAAAAGTATTTTTTGGCTGTGTGAACAAGCATGATAAGCATCTCTTTGTTAAAATTTAGTGTAAACATCATGTGTTTACAATCTCGTATGACCAGTTGGGCTGGAGCTGGCAAGATCAAGTCTGCTGCATACATAACAACACATTCTTGAAAACGTGTTACATACAAGTTGTCCTATCAATATGTTCAGGTTCAAAGCTAATTTGTATTAGGTTTGGCTGATTGCCTTTACTGATGATAGAATTGATTATTTTTACAGATTAAATAAATCCTAATGGGATTTTATGGTTGTCTGTTAGTGAGCTATTTTGAGGTAAAGTTACACATGCACTGTTTTTATTTATTGTTTGCTCTAGGGGAGAACCATGTTATAGCTGACCCTGTGCTCTGGCACTGCTAAAATAGATGGTATATGCAGATAGAAAATGTCATAGTATTGTATATGTGTATATGATTGTATGAAAAACAAGTGGTAAACAGATACAGAGTCGCCAGACTAGTTCAATGTTTCCTCTGTCAGCCTATTGTAGGTCCTTTCTATGGTGGACAGGGTGTAGCATTGGCACTTGAACTGGTGACTTCATGGTGCCATGTACAGAATAAATCAAGTCGTGTTGCATCATATCTGCTACATGCGTGAAATATGGGGAATTTTCATTAGTCAAAAATGCAATATAATATAAAATTATATATTTACAAGATAGGCACTGTAATGTTCAGGCTCATTAGTGCGTGAAAGTATAGTTTAAAGCATGATATACAGGTTTAAGTCAAATTTACAGATTGATTTATTTCCCTTGTTTACATATCAGTTAAAGTATTACAAAAGGAGAAGAGTATTTATGGGGGCTACTGAATTGCGGATGTTACACTGAATAATGTGACCCGCCGAAATGTGTGACCATCGCATCATGTTCACGTGCGCGAGCGCTTACAAACACTACCATTTTGTATTCAAACTTAATGTACTGTACATAAAAGCGTGTATTTTAGACATACAGTGTTCAAGAATATCCTGCACGTTATACAAGAAAACAATCATGTACTGGTCACTTATTTCTTGGTTGTATTTAAGAAAAAAATATTTTAAGAAACTCTTTAAACAATTAAGATTACACGGAGTCCCCACTGAAAAGTACTGTAATTCCAGTAGTAACAGTAATAAAGTGTAAAAGTCTGTGTAAGCGATCTTGCACACGATCACAAACAGCGACAGCGCGTCCCTACAGGCACATATTTTAGCGGATCTCAGAATTTGGTGTAACACCTGCCTACGAATATGGTTGCCATGTTTATTAACGTTTAACATGTGGTTCGTTAATCTTTTTGGTCAGTGGAACAAAAATGCAGTGCGACTGCGCATTCCATTACTACTTTTAAATCACGAACAAAATCCTAGTTTACAGGTTAGATTTTAAACGACTGTTGTATTTTTTTTTTTACCTTATTGGTATATTTATTTTCATTTAAAATGTTCTTAATTTATACAACATTTTTGGTATTTAACCATGTAGCCGTTTAATTTTCACTTTGGCAGAATTAGTAAAAATATTAGTGTAAATGATACGTCAGAGTCTCTTTAACCCAAATTTCGGGGAGCCTTTTGATTCAATCTGGCAACCTAAACACGCCTGAGCTCCAGTAAACTTCCCTCCGTCTGCCGCACACTAGCTGCGTTCGAACTGCCGCGGAGTGTTTCGTGATCGGACTTGATGCAGAAGATTAACCGGGGATGTTCGGACACTAATGGTGAGTCCAGCGTTATTAAATACAAGATTTATACGCGTGGGGGTTTATTATATGAGTTGGATTGAAAACTCGGGTAGTAAAAGTACAATACATTCTTTATAATTACTGCTAGAACAACATTTGCAGAAACGTCTTTTTTATTTAAGTTCGCACAGTTCAGTAACGTGTTTTCTTTCATAATATGGCGTTATTTTAAGTGACATATATGTAAAAGTAACTAAAAAGGGACAAAAAGTGGTTTAACGTACATGTCTTCAAAACAATCCTGTCTGTGCAGACACCAGACCGGACGACAGCACCGTTAAGAATTAAACCCAAGACTAGACCGAGCTTAATAACTTAATAAGCCACTTTGTTTTTGAAATCCAGCTACTAATCCAGCTACTCTGTACTGCTTTTATATAGTTTGCCTGTAGCAGTTGACTTGTCTGTGCTCTTAGAAAGAGGTCTAAGTCATGTCCAGTTACACCAGACAATCCAGAAGTGATCCACGAAGCATAACATTTGAATCAGAAACTGACCAACTGACCTTTCTTTGTTTGTGTGATCTGGGTCATTTTTTGGGGTTAATTGTGTACATGGTAGCTGCATGTGCATTGTTACACACAAGGACAGTTGCTTAAATCATTATAAAAAGCATAAGATGCCCTTGAAATAAGTGTTCCCTACGAAACCTGTATGTAATCTTTCCATTTGAAGGACCTCCCCAACTCTCAGAATGACATAAATGTCCATTGCTGACCTGAATGGGTTGTTTTTGGCTTTTGTGTTGAAGATCAAGTCAAGGCTTTGTCCAGGTGGTCCTAGTAAGAATCCTAACTTCAAGCCTTATGTACATCAGAATAGCTGCACAGCATGGTAGAAGCTTTTCATAAAACATTTAGTTCTAATCCCCCAAACCTCAAAAACTACATTTAGTCCGACAAGACACCTCAGTTTAGTTGTTTAATTATTTGGCATGATTGGTAGGTTTGCTGTGTTTGCTTGGTTGGTATCAAAAACTTCAGCTAGTAGGTCAGATTGGACATCTGATGTTTGCATTGATTGCTTAGTGGTTAATGTACTTGGGTTCCCAAGCAAGGTTCTTAACTCTCAGTTGCTAAAAAATGTAAGTCTCTTTGGATAAAAGTGTCTGCTAAATTTGGTAATTGTTATTATCAAATTGTTAAATAAAGTGTATTTTGTTTTATTTTCAGTTCTTGTGCTGCAGTCTTATTTAAATGTACTTTCTGACTCCTATATGCATAGGGACTGCATTTATGTAAATAAACATGTTGATAAGATACTTCGTATTTGTTTAGGTTGTATATATAGTCAGTGCCAGCCAGTTCAAAGGTACAGTTTTGGGGATATGATTTATGTTTTGAACAGGGCTGTCAGACATGCGACCCGCGGGCCAAATCTGGTCCATCATATAATCATATCTGATGCGTAAGAGCTTTAATATTGTTGTGACGGTTTGAGTAGTTACTGTGATGTTCTCATAGCTGCATCTAATGGTACTCCAAAGCGTTTAAGTAGCAACTGGTGACGTTGTCAAGGCAACTAGCTTTGACCTTGGCTGACCTTAGTTTTTACATTTGAGTGACACAAGAATGTAGGGTAAACTAGCATAAACTATAGTAAACACAAGCTAATTAACTTGCAGTCCATTACAATTAAGTCACGTGTGCTAGACATTTATATTCTTAGTTGAAAATATTTAGTATTTTGTAATTATGTTTCAACCTCAGTTACTGATTTACTGCATTTCTTTAATTAAATTCCCGTCTTATTGGTTTGATAGCATTTTTTTTACACAAATAGCTTATTGGAGCTACTTTACCGTTGGTTAAAGTTGGTAATTTTTTACTAGTTCTTATGTTTGATTGCAGCTACTTGCATGCTGTGTATTAAGTTTTATTTTGTTTTTATTGTTTGCGTTTTGTACATGTACTCCATCGTGATACAGAGTATATTTAGGAAGCAAATAAAAAACGGTATTTTAGAGGAAGTTGTCTGTTTTATCTAGCTTAAAAAACTCATGACAAGAACAAAACAATTAATATACAGTGTAAAGTTGTACATAAATAGCATTTCTTACAAATCTATTACATCCCATCATTAGATGATATTAAGAAATATATACAAATAATCTTAAATAAGTCCATCAATTAATTTATCGGACTATGGGCAAGTGAATAAAAGTTTCAGTATTGCATTTTAGACTGTCTCTATGTTAAAGGTGTACAATAGTTATAATCGGCCATTGAAGACCACCATAATACTGATGTGGTGAGAGTAAAACATCCCACGTCTAGCTATTCACAGTGCTAACAGTTTAGGAGGAACTTCAGTGTCCTGAACAGAGCATCGACTACAATCAGTATTCAACATCAGCTCTAGACCGAAGAAAAGTCTTATTGCCCATGCTTCTTTTATTCATAGAAAAGGATGTCTAACAAGACAGGTGTCCACATAATTATGGCCATATAGTAAATAATCTGAATGTTTGAACTCTAGCACTATTTGTACATTTTATAGAATAATACATTGTCTGAAATGTTGAGCTCTTCAACATCATGTGATGCTTTGTGCTGGTGAACTAGAGCAGCAAAAGGAAACGAGCAGTGTAACTTTATGGAATCTGGTACTTCATGTAGCATGTGTGGAATTCAACCAGTTATTAGATGGAAACCCCCCCCCCAACCATCCCCAAAACACTGGCGAATGTGATCGTTCCTTCCTGATCATTCATTTTCAGGCAAAGTAAACAGACCTGCAGCTGTCCTAATGTCCTAAAGGTGAACCGAACAAAGGTCCCATTGTAAAAAAAACCCACCTAAATATTTACTCAAGGTCTTTATGCTTGTATGTTTTACATCTCCGCATGCTGTTGTTTAACGATAGGTGCGATGTAAAGATCACTAAATTTTGGTTGTGTGAGTGTAGTTTTCATTTAGCAGAGTAAACCTGACACTCAAACTGACCGAAATAATAATAATAATCTAATTTAATTTAAAAGCACCTTGCAAGACACAAAATAACGCAGTAAAACAAAAGTACATTATAATAACGAACCTTTTTTAAAAGACAAAAGCAGAAAAAAACAAAGTAATGTAGTTAGAAGTTAGTTAGAAGGAAGTGATGTGCATGAGCGGAGATGCATGGTGATGGAATTCCATAACTTTGGACCTACAAAACTGAAATCTCTTTCGCCAAACCTATGTAGCCTAACGTAGTAACGTAGGGAACAGACAACACATGAGCAGATGACACGATGAGACAAGAGTAATAGAAATGGTTCAAAAAAGTTGCAGAATTCCATGACTGAAAAATGTGAACATGAACATTAGTGTAACTTTTCGGGAATTACAGATGTTTCTTGGCATGTGGGCTTTTCTGTGCCTAATCATCTTTACCAGGTTATCTTGGCCCCTCATTATGCTAGCTGATGCCTTCATGTGGCAAATTAGCACATCTGGTGAGGTCCAGAAAGGGTTTCTGTTGGTACTTAAACTTCCTAACCTCATTGCCAGCCAGAAGACGATGGAGCTGCTCTTAACTGCTCCTTAGAGGCAACAATTTTGAGTAGGTGTGGGTGTTTCTTTCCACGGTTTACTTGGGGTTTTTTCACAGCTTGCTTTAAACCTTTGGCGACCCTGAACAGTATAAAGAACTGAATGGATTGTGTTTACTGGTCCACCCATATTATCATTAACCATTACCATTCTGGTGTATTTAACCTGGCTGTAATCAGGACTGAAATGTAAAATGCAGATTGTTTTTTTTCTTCTTCTTCTCAGTTCTCACGGCTGATTCACGAACACACTGCTGTTTTCCACAACGTAACACGATCCAAGCTGCGGAATCTGGAAAGTTGACATTGCACTCAGAAGTCATAAAACTGACTTTATTAAGTGCTACTATGTTCTATGTGTTTTAACAAAAGCAGTGTAGTGTCTGTAAATTTCTATTTCATTTCTGGAAAGACATACAACATAGTAGTTGTTTCCCTGCAGTAGAAAGTTTGACTGCTTAATAAACTTAATAAATTAGTAGTTTAAGACTTTTCCAGAACAATTTACAAGACCAATGTTGTAGGTCTTCTATAGGCTCTATACTCTTTAGGTTTTCCATTGGGTTCAAGTCACGAGCCTGTAGTGTTGAATGTAGAAGCCTGATTTTGTGTCATTAAACCAGTTTGTGTTGATCTGGATATAAATTGGGATTAAATATTCACCGCTGACCTATTTTAAGTTTCTTAGCGCATGCAGAAGGATTTAAGTTTAAAATGTCTCGATTCTTCATGGAGTCATTGATGCTGCATGTCCTAATGAGATTTTTTGATCTATAAATGCGTAATTTTATAAAATAAAATAAAATCAATCATTATTAGTTAGTTTCCTGTGTTTCATATCTCCTGTTCTACACTACGAGTAGGCAAAAATCGTACACTATAGAGCCATAAATTATTGCACCACTGCCACTTACTGAAGTGGATGTGCATTTTCTTTAAATTCTACTACAACAAAAAAGCATGTTCACTGAGGTCAGACGTGCCCCCCCACCTTATTAAGAATGGTTATGAAGGGTGTTAAAAGTGTGAAGGAGACTTTTGCTTCTCCTTCTCATGTCCTTCCTTGTGGAGCAGAGTTTTTGCTTATGTTTTGATGGATCAGCAAATCTGGCTCGTCCACTTTCTCACAAAAACGATCATTTCAAAACTATTTGCCGTAAAGACGCTACCACAGCACCAGTGAAAAGTGTTTACCAGACCCTTTGGTGACGAAGAACACAAAAACACACCACAGAAACACAGTCGCTATGCGCACCGGATATTTCTTCCAAAACGTTCTTAGATTTGTCCTTGTTGTTCTTCTTGGAAGTGGATTCAGATTCGAAACCATGTGTAAAATGTCTGTACATCATGTAAACACCATAACATGGAACCTACATTTTAAAAGCTTTCCACTCTGGGACCCTTTTTTGAAAATGATTGTTTTTGGTCTCTCAATACATTGGAACCGTGTGGACATAACACCTAAATGATAAAGTACTATTGTGGATACGGCTAACCTCGTCTCCATGTGCACAGGACCTTAAGACCTCAGCATACTTCTGGAAAACAAAATTTATGAGCGTTGCTTGAAGTCGAACATGCGTTTGTAAACATGTTTTTATGCCTGTCACGTGTACCACAACATCTGCAAGTGGTGTGACACTAATACTGACATTCTAAGCTACTGAAAAACGATGATCACAGGGACAGAGATGTGTGAGGTATTAAAAGTTAGTGTAAGAAACATTTTTAATGAACAAGTTCATTAAATTCGACAATTCGATTGTCTTTCTAATCTCTCAGTGAGGAATCATTCTCTCAGAGTGAGACTCTATGAGAAATCTACTCATTCATGTGCATGAAATGGCGAGCGAACTCCCCACACGTCGTCTCCACATGAAGGATACCGAGAACCTTAGTTTGGTTGTTCTCCATATTAGACTTGATAATCATTTTGTCTGCAGCAGACATTGCCAGTTCCATCCACTACATGGTGCCAAGCGGAATAGTAGGCGAGCCAAGATTCGAAATGATGTGTTCAAAATTTCGACACTGGTGCGCTAGCCGAATATCCACATCATTTGTCTGGAATATTTTCAGCAAAGTCATAACTGCACCATACACCCTGCTTAAGTGTAAATCCAGTTGTTTCAGCTTCTTTGCTGACACATCTGGGTCAGAAGTGAATAAAGCATTATTGTTAAATGCAGTTAGCAAATCATAAACTACCTAGTCTTGTCACATTCTCACTATCATCAGAATGATTTCTGTTTGGACAGAATGCTAAGTATTTACTTGTTTCTATCAAGTAAGGAAAAGTAAGTAAATAATCTAAATTACTGTTACCGGCTTTTAGCTTCTAATAAAGGATTCAGCCACCCAGACCTCTTAACCTTTCCTTTATTCTGACCAAAAAAACAGCATTCCATGTTGGATCACTCAAGTATTTAGGCCAGTCTTATCAAAAGTAAGCCCTTAAATAGAACAGTGTAACTTAGAGGGCACAGTCTGGGTGGCCTATAATTTTGGACCCATCCACACACACTGTGGGGAACTGTAGAAATATTAGATCTCTAGATTACTCTGGCTGTAGGCGAGTCTCGAGAACACAGTGTTCCCTATTTTTCTACTGGTAGTGATTGTTTGGTACCGAGCAATGCTTGAAAAAGGAAACACAGGAAACAGGAAGCAGAAACTATTAGACCAGGCGTTTGAGCAAACTGGTTGAGGTGAAGTGCGTTTTGTTTTCATTACTGGCTAATTACTGTTATCTGATTAGGAGACTTTATGAATCTTAAACAGCAAAACAGCTTCTCAAGCACAATGGAGCAGATTTGGGAATGCAACATTGGGTTAGAGGATTGTGTGTGTAGGATTACCCATGATGCAACTGGGATTTCTTTAGAAAGTGTTATGAAATATATTATATCATGCAGCTCACATTGCTCATTTATAGTCAAAATCACCCAGGCTACCAGGGTGTGCATATATATACTTTCTTACCATGGTTTGAATGTTTCTTTCTCTCTACTTATGATTGGCCAAACTTAATGCTGTGAGTTACCCTACATCACAGTAAAAAAAATTATCACTGTTTTATTCTGGTCATGGTCACAATGTGTCTGGTTTGCCATTTGGCACTCCAAACAGGACACTCATGTATTGACCAGCTATTAGCACTACTAGACATTTGAACCCTACATCCACATCCTAGTGCATCTGATTGTTTTCATTCAATCACAAAATGGTTTGCATGTTTTGTCCCATGTGGACTGTGGTAATGTAGGAGCAGAAGGATTATAAGAGGATAATGTGAGCGGAATATGAATTCTGCATTTCCAGCTGCAGCCTTTGGTGGATTTTAGGCTTAAGAATGTGCTGCATCAGGATTTAGGTAGGTGGGTTTTTCCTGGGAAAGGGTGTGTTTTGGACTAAACAGATGGTCATTTTTGGGAAATCGTTCTCATTGCGCTCATAGCAATTGTGCCAACGCCAGACAGGATCGTTTTACCCGAGAGCATGCAGTTTAATTTAAACCTGTTAGTAAAAACAATGCTGTGGTATTAAATAAATCACAGTCACCTTACAAAAACTTACATAAAGATTTTAAAGACATTTATATACATGCTATTGTTACTGAATATATATGTTTATAAATATGAGTCTGTTGCTTTATGAATATTTTATCACATGATCACAGTTTAAGTGGTTACAACATTATTGGATTACATTAACACGCAATCTGGGATTGTGGTCGAATTCCATTTAATGCCCACATCCTCCCCAGCTTCAGTGTTTTCCGTACACAAAGTCAGCTTGTTACTCAGAAACTGAGGCGTTTTCCCAGTGTCCATGTGCATGTTTACTTTCATGCTACAGTTAATGCGACCCATGTTTCGCTACCCAATTTCCTGTTCACCACCGCCTTGTTACAATGCATTCTGTACATCCCATGGGTGTTTTTCAGCTTCTAGTCTTTCCACTGAAGAATGCGCTCACGTGTGAGTGTTGGACAATTTGCCAAACAGTACACTGGATTTTTACAATACCAAACAATGCTCACCGAATCACCCTACAGGGTTAAATGCTTAGGATGCAACATGGCATGTAAAAGTACGCTGGATCGTAAGAATCCTGGCATGACCTTAGACATGCTGGTTTCACAATATTCGTGACTATTAAAGCAAGTTAAAATCTTCAGTCCCCCCTGACCTGCACACTAGTTTTAAAAGGGTATGCAAACAAGCCTGACATATTTGTGTTTCCGTTTGTTTTTCATATACATTAGCAGATTTGCATAAGTAATGTCGACTTTACAACCCCTATGATCCCAAAGGAAGGTGTCTGAGTTTTTGTGGCCATTCTAGATTGCTATGATAAGGAGCTTCTTATAATTTGGATAGTGTACATTGTGTAAGCAAGTCTCTCAGTAATAATTTACTTCAGTGCTTTTAATTTAATCACTAGTTAAAATCAGTGTTTGACTCATGATGATATCTGGACGCTCCGCAAAATAAATCGATGGAGTTAATCAATGTAAAACGTTTAAAATGTGTGAAACACACAGATAAGCTAGAGACTTTTCAGAATAAAATGCTTATATATTTTAATATATGTCAAAATCTCTCTTTGGACCAAAAAGTTAGTGGTATGATTAAAAGTATGACTAGTGTGGCAGTCGAAAACATTAAAAAAAGCATTAACTTTTTCTGAATATCAGCCAACTCTGGGAGTTAAAGCTTATTTATACTTCGGCGTCGACTCCTTTTTCTTTTATAGTTCCGCATCGTTTATGCACCGCGAAGTAATTCAAAACCACATCGCTCAGGGTTTACCCTCCAGTTACCCTTCGGTTTTAGCAAGCGAGAAAGGTCGTTGTAGATTTTAGCTGATCAATAATAAACAATGGATGAGTTGAAACGTTGGATCATGAATGAAACATGTGCACTATGTTGTCTGTGTAGTTATACACCTAGTTAGAAAATGTTGGGCTTTGCATTGCGACGTCCTTGACTTGACGGAGAAGTATGAATTCCTTTTAGTGTGAATAATCCAGAACAAACCACAAAATCCATTATGAACTACCTTAAGAATTTGGAATGACCCAAAATTAACTGCTTGCATCCATTTTGTCATGTTCTATCATTCACTGATTTGGTCCTGGACCGGTCTGGACTTCAGATTTGTATTAATCTGTATCATCCAAGTGAACAATCGGAAGATTCAAGGTGGCGGCTTTAAATCCTGTTAGGACTGCATACTGTGGTTTTGTGCTAACACCAAAACAAAGGTGACGTTAGTCCTGCTATGGGAGATGTTGGTGTATGTGTAAGTGAATCACTGATTTGTTTGGAGTAGAACAACTGTGGATTTGATGACAAGAAAGATTACCGCTTGTGTAATTACAAGATTACTGGGATTAATCACAATTTAATCCATCTCTTGCTTAGATTTCTGTTGACATGATTACCCGTTTATTTATAGCACAATGTTTCGATGTAGAATGTAGCGAATGGACTGTATGTGGACTGTTTAATGAACCAGCATCATGCCTTTATTTACAGTCTCTGTTTTGCTTCGTGGGACAGATCAGCCTTGCTCTGCTTCTCTGCCGTCCCCTCGGAAGTGTCCGGACTATAAATAGGTTCCTCAGTGGAGTTAGGGAATAGTTTCCTGCCCGTTTATATCACGGCTTATGAGTGATGAGCCCTGATAAAGAGGCTGCATGTTTTTAGTTCTCAAGAACCCTGGACTGATGTAAAGTAATGAAAATGTTTCTGGATGGAAACTTAGTCTGAAACACTTATATTTTACATTAAATTTACATTTTCAGCATTTGGCAGACACTTTTATCCAGAACGACTTACAGAAGTGCTTCTATACTACTAAGAAGTTTAAATGAAACTACTAAACAATCTAATTTACAATACAAAATCTGTGTAAAAAATATTTTTATTATTATTAGTGTGTTAGTGCTTGGTAAAGAGATGTCTTTTTAAAGACAGAATGGAAGCTCGTTCTACCACTAGGGTGTGAGTACAGAGAAGAGTCTTCCTTCGAGTCCTGAGTGGATGATCAAGTCGAACAAGGCTCTGAGGTTGCATGGTACTGAGCGGGGTTTGATTAGACCCTAAAACGGCTTAACGTGTCTTATTTAAACAACAATGAGCTAAAACGCCAAGCCTCAGTCATATTATTATGTTATTATTTAGTACTCTCAACTGCTGTAAGAGTAATAAGTAATAATAAGTAAGCAATACCCGAACCATGTCGTGCTCAAATTGGACCAAATTAAATATAGAACATGTGTCTTGGAACATTTTCATTTGGAGTCTGTCCTCCGGGATAAACAACCAAAAAAAGGACACAAATGGTCCGATGCCATGCAACCGTGCCACTCCATTAATAAGGTGCATTTGTGCATCATAGAGTAGTCACATGTTTATGGAAAGTACCCCAAGGAACACTTGCTGCACTGCAAATTGTGCTATAGTGATTCAATGCTCCAGAAAGTTGTTGTAAAACTAAAAGTGAGCGTGAATTCTGCCCCCCACACGTTTTATTTAGTACACCAGGCCCTACGTGTTTGGGTAGAAGTGAAGTTGTGTTTGATGCCTACAGATGGCAATATTCTCTTGTGCTCTGTAGGTCACAATTCATGAATTTAGTGGTGTGTAAGTAACTAGTATAAGTAGTAAGGGTATGACCTTGAGTACTGGTGTATCCTGTTATTTACCCCGTAAACAGAACTGATATGAAAGGTGTTTGGGTCAGTGCGAGGTCGCTGTCTTCTCCGTTTGTCCTACTCGTGCCAGACCTGATTCCGGTTTTAATAATAGTCTACGTACCATGGGAGAGTGTCTTTACTTGTGTTTTTTTATTTTACTTCAGGCATTTTGGGTATTTTTTTGGGGAGCCGTTATGGAGCAGTCGAGCCTTTAGCCCTCTTTCGCCGGTGGGAATAAATGAACACCGGCTGGATTGACCCATTTACAGCAGGACCTGAGTGCAACCCGAAAAACCATGCTATAGCCTACTTATTTTACCCTACATACCCCACACACACGCACACTCACACACACACAAACACTGCATTGTATGGAACACATTTAACACAGTAAAGGTACTAAAGAGACCATCAATACCACCTCACCACCCAAATGCACCACCCTTCCTCCCATTATGCGATATTGAGAGCTTTTATATTGGTTTCTGGATGAGGGTCGATTGCACATGAAGGCTGGTGCATGTTTAAAAAGAGGGAAAACCCCTGCACCATGTCCTGCATCAGGGCTACATACGAAGATGGCTAATGAATCACGAAAGCAGGCAGTGTTCTGCATAAATCGTTGGCTAATGGTTTTATGATTCGTTGTGATTGCACGTTAGCAAAGCGTGCATCGCTTTTTCCCAGTAAGACATCGCCGTTATGCTATGCAGATATTCATTATACAGTACAACCAGAGGTAAACATTCCAGCGATTAAAGGCAACAAAAGGTGAGATTAAAGAGTAAGAGTATGTTAAGGTGCTTGTTGCATTCCAGACCGGCGTGTCATTTCCTTGCTTCCGCTGAGGAAGGGCAGTTTCGACCCAGCGTGGTTTATATTGCACATGGACACACCTGCTCATAGACAGAGCTCCGAGACTCGTGAAAATATCTGTCTGTGGGAGAGACCGGAGAACTTTTACAAAGAAAACAGACACTGAGAGAGAGAGAGAGAGAGAAATAAGAGATGGAATGACTGGAGTGTACACAGCTGGTATAGCAGCATATATGATCTATGGATATAGATCATGTTCGGAGGAGAAATAGCTTTTCCTAAGGGGCGAGAGAGGATGGAAAAAAAATAAGCGAGAAAGAGAGAGGGAGAATGACGTGTGAAAAGTGTTGGACTACCCAGTTTGTTTAATATGTTCATACGCTCATGTTAAGGGTGTCGGATCAAGCTGAACTAAAGAACAGAGATAGCAATGTTGGACTTTACCTGCGGGTAGGTAACGGAAATGTTTTTAACTTTTGTTGTATGTATGTTTTGATTCTGTACAGTTATCCCCTGCACTGATCATGTTTATATCAGTTAAGTATTTTTGTCGGCTGTCCTAATCCCCCCCCCCCCCCCTTTTTTGCTGTCAAAAAAGCCTTTCACTATTCCGCATCTTGTATTCTTAACTAGAGGATACAGCAATCTGTGCTAAATGCATCAGTGAGTCTTGGTCACCCATGACCATTTTGCCGTTTTGACCACTTTTCATAAATCTTGACCAATGCAGACTGTAGTTAAGCGGTTACAATTTTAACTCCGTCAAATCTTTATGCTTGAAGATAAAATGTTCACTTGCTAGGTAATAATTTCCCAATTCTCACCCGGAAACATGTGCCAGGATGAAAAGATAAGCAGTGTTG
>JAOUQU010409248.1:0-11609 GCA_028566735.1 Ammoglanis amapaensis
CCCTGTATCTCTACAGGGATCTTGTGTGTGACTACTGGACAATTTACACATTTCCGATCAACCTAGTGCATGTTTTTTTGGACTGTGGGAGGAACACTGACACGGGGAGAACATGCAAACTCCGCACAGAAAGTCCTCAGCTCGACCCGGGGATCGAACCCGGGACTTCTTGCTGTGAGGTGACAGTGTTATAACCACTCAGTCACCGTGCCGCCGGTAGTAATAGCAGTAGTTAAGTAATGTAGTAATTAATTATTAAATAAGTCTTTTAAAAAGTAGTGTGACATCACATGTGGAGAATAAAAGGGGGAAAAACATATAAACGTAAAGATTTAGTCGATTTTACACTTTATATTTTAACCCCAGAACAGATTTAGTACCGGTCTGTGGGTTCTTTACTCAGGTTCTTTTCATGCCAGTGCCTCTGAATATTCCCGTATTTCCACTGGCTGCCCGGTCCAGGACCCCTAATCCCAACTGTGGGTCCTAATTAGGGGATTTTCTGCTTCATTAATTCAGATGAGCAACTTCCCTTTAATCTGTGAAATCATTCATAATAAACTGAGGATCCGAGTGACATTAATGTGATAAAATCGGAAAATAAGAATCGAACCCGAGAGATTCAAACCTTTTAGGGTTTTAATCACGTTCACTGGGTTCTGGAAAACACCCTAAATAACCCAACAGGCAAATGGAGAACATGCAAACAATCAGAAAGCACCCTTGCTGTCCAGAACTCATCTTAGCTAAACCTTCGGGGTCAGATTTAAAAGAGAAATCACACCCTTTTATCACCCGTGTGGTGTCCCCGGGGCCCCGCAGCTTGCACAGAGTCCGGATTGATAGGAGCCACATCTCCCTAATGGGCGGGCAGTGTGACCTCCATCATAGGAAGGTGAGGAACACTGGGCGATTAAAGGGGTGAGATGGACTCATTTATCTCTAGCACAGTAAACATGTTTATTCACAAAGTTACTTACAAAATGTCGTTTCTAAAAAAAAGTGTGAGTGGTGTGTGTGTGTGTGTGTGTGTGTGTGTACCCTGCAACAAACTGAAGACCCGGATGTGACCCATCATGACCCCAAGTAGGATTAAGCACTGGTAACACAAGATAATGGATGGATTAATAATAAAAAATGGATTTAAGGCTCCACTTAAAGGGTTTATACGGGCTCATGATTTAAATTAAATGTCTTGTAACTCATTAATAAGCAGTTATAAAGCATTAGAGAGTAAAACAGGATCGTTACTTTTTAAATATTGATTCTACTTTTTACATCGGATGGTTTACGTCGCTCTGATATCTTGATAGTATCTGAGATTTAATATTACAAACTGATGTGTGTTTTAGCGTTTCACTGTTTAGCGAGTAACGACTCCAAAGACATTTACAGCCTAATTAATAAGCTTTTATAAACCCATTGATAAATCCTTTATGAAGGAAGGCTTATTACAAAAAAAGTGTAAACAAAAATGTTAATGCTGGAGGAAACATAAATATGTGTCAATATCTCTGATATTCTCATTTACATTACAATTTCAGGACACATTTAGAAGAAAAAGCCTTGCCTGAGGGTCCAAAATGGTCCTGACGTTCTTAATGCAGTAGAAAATGTAATAAACATGTAATTTTCTCACATCTACTTAATTTACTTGCTAAACGTTTCTCTCATCGCACAACATAGAACATAGAACCTGGCCAGTTAGCTCGTTATTATCACAGGTTGCCAAGTTGATCAGTTCATTAAACACACCATCACATGGGTTGCCATGTTGTATCCATGGACTGGATGTGTTCCTTGGCTTTTATTCTCAGAGCACTGATGCTGAAGCTGCGCTGCTCCACCTCCTCCAGCAGGAACTTCTCAGAGAAGATCGATGGGCACTGGTAGGATGGGGCCGGTACGGGCTGCACATTCTGGACCACGGTCTGTGGGCAGCTCAGGTAACCGTGGCTCTGAGATGCCGTCTGCATAAAGTCCGGGATGATGTGCGCTGTCGCGGTGTTGTTCAGCCAGGGGTCCAGGGTCAGCGGGTTACTCATGGTCTGTGTGGAAGGTCGGCTGAAGGTGAGCATGGGTGAGTCGTGGAGTTGTACTGCGCTGGCATCCATCTTCTCCTGACGCCTCCATTTGGCACGGCGGTTCTGGAACCAGACCTGGATTGGAACATGGGTGTGTTGGATCGTTAGTGGCCGTCCTTCCTTGAAACTTATTATTAATATATTTGTTGAATTATATAATAAAAATACAGGTGGCAGGTGTGTAACACTGTCACCTCACAGCAAAGAAGGTCCTGGGTTCGATCCCCAGGACCTGTGTTTGAATGTTCTCCCCCTGTCTGTGAGGTCATGGGTCAAAGCTCAGTGATGCACATAATGAGTAAAGGCACAAACGGACGACCTACTACAACTCAATAAAACGATATTAGGATAGTGGTCATAACGTAATGATCCGTTTTGAACGTACCTGTACTCGGACCTCGGGGAGGTTCACCTTCATAGCGAGCTCCTCACGACTGTACACATCTGGATAGTGTGACTTTTCAAAGGCACGTTCCAGCTCATGAAGCTGATAGGTGGTGAAGGTGGTGCGGTTTCTCCGGTGCTTTTTCTTAGGATGCTCTTCATCCCCTCGCTCTGGAGATTTCCCATCACTCTCGGTCGAGCCGCAGACATCTCCAGTGTCGTCCTCACACTTACTGGAGAAAGTTTCATAAGCTAAAAAGTCCAGAAGATACACATACACACTATTAGACCTAGAAATAAATTAGCCTTTAAGTTCCCAAAGCTTAAAAACAATGGTTCCAAGATAATGAGACCTGGGATGGACGTATCTGGATGAGCAGGACGCTTTGAGTTGTCCTTCAGACATACGCGGTCAAATGAATCTGCCATGTTGGCTTGTTTTGATGCTTCTTCAAGCCTTTCCATCACAGGAGGTACGACGTTTAGGTCTTGACTGAAGGTCCCGTGATCCTTCGTAATGCCTAGGATGACATCGATGCTGTGGACATGGGTACCTACAGACGCCACTGCACCTTTTACCACGTTGTGGAAATAGCTGGGCGATGGGCAACGGTCATCCACCATGTTCATTATATCTAGTGACAAATGCATTGGAAAGCTGAGAGGGTCAAAGGAAAAATGATCTACAAGTGTCATCCTGGCAAACACAAAAAAACAAAATAAGTACAATCAAAACAATCACTGAGGTGATGACACAAGCAACATCAGTGCAAGAAGTCCCGGGTTCGATTCCCAGGTAAGGCAACTTAGGCAAAAAAGGCTTTCTTTGTGAAGTTTGCATGTTCTCCTCATGTCTGAGTGGGTTTCCTCCGGGTACTACGTTTTCCTCCCACCGTCCAAAGACAAGCAGTCAGGTTAATTGTGTGTGTGTTTGTTTGTTTCTGTACCTGGCAACAGACTGGTGACCTGTTCAGGTATTTAGTGTATTCACCCGGTGTCACCGGTTACAATAATGATGGATGAATGATGAATGAATGGGTGAATTTTTTTATACTCTTGATTTAATAATGCTGAAGTGTACATGTATACTTGTATACTACTGTATTAATAAGTATGATATTATAACCTGTACTTTTGTACTACCTAAAACATTAGTATGCATTTTTATTTGAATTTTTTTTACTTGATACTTACTTGTAAACAGGATTTAACCTGTTTCACTGATTAGAACTGACACTCGCTTCTAATTGAATAAAATGCCAAAAAAAATCCAAAACATGAATAAAAATGTAGTAAATCTGAATCCGAGCTTCTCTAGAACGGTCCAGACGGTCAAATCCTCTCAGAACCAGCCGAATAAAAAGTCGGAACGACTAGAAATACCCAAAAAATCACATTCACAACTCCAAGTGCTTCTTTATTCTTCTTTAAAACACAAATGAATATAAAATAAAGCCTGAAGCTTGTTGTGTAACAGACGTTACGTGAAGTGACCTGAGGTAACTTTGAATTAACGGTCGTTTTGCGATCGCTTTTGTAGTCGGAGCACCAGCACGAGCGCAATTCACAGGCCAATCGGTGATAAGAGCATCTACAGGGGCGCCGCGCAATAGCCAATAGCAGCGCTTCGTCTCAAAAGAGGGCGGGGTTAAAACTGACTGGAGTCTCGGAATAGGCGCACTTCGCGTTAGGTGACGAGACTCAGTGGTCTTGACCAGGGTCGCGGTGGTTCCCGTAACCCCGGAGACGTAGGGATGCTCGGGCACCCCCTGCCGGATTAGCGGTACATAATAAAAAAATTTAAATAAACTTTATAAACTATATAGAGTGTTTCTTAATAATAACAAAAACACACATGACAATGTCTTTAAAGCTTTGATCGTTATCTAAACTAATCTATTAGCATGATATAATTTAGTATTTACGATTCTTTTTCACCACACTAGTGAACACACACGAGGGGGCAGTAGTGAGCACACATGACTAGCGTGGCCTGCAGCCACGACGCCCAGGGACTGGGTGCATCACTTAGAGCACTTCAGTCGTGACCTGTTGACAGGATTGGAATGGATGTTTATGTATGTGTCATATTGTGTTTACGTACAAGACGATTCTGCATCTCCAGCTAACTTAATGACATGCTTTTGGACTGTGTGAGGAAAACTGGAACACCCAGACGAAACCCACGCAGACAAATCCGACCGTGCTACCCCCGTCCCTGTCCCAGTCCCCGGCATATAGTCTGTGTTAAACGAATCTGATCAAATTGATCTGGTGCCTTTTAGTCTGTTGCTTGAAAAGCCCACAGACGGATAATTAAGCAGAATAAAGACGCACTAATGAGGAGTTTTAACCTTTTAAGACAGAGTGACAGGCATTTTCTCGTTAAGTCGTCGTTACAGAAGTAGTTGTGTACATCACACAGGAGGAGGGACGTACTAATGAACCTGAAAAATGTTCTTTCTCTTACAGATCCATGGCTTTAATGACAACCCCAAGTTTTTATTCTTTAAATCTGATCATGAAGTGCAAAGATTGTAGAGAAAAAACTTTGTACAATTACATCAGATTCATTAAAAACAAGTTCATTGCAATCGCAGCTCTTTTTTCCACATGATGTGTTTGAGGATCAGATGACCTCCACCATCACCTGATCTGAACCCTGTTGAGATGATTCAGGATGAGTTGGACCTCAGAGTGAAAACAAATCAGTCAACCAGCGCTCCATCCTGTTATAAATTAATAAATCAAAAGTCAATTCTGACTCGATTCAACCTGTAAAATGTATCCGTTTCTATTAGAAACACTCACAACCTTAATGTATGATGTCATTTATATTTAGCTTTTAATGTCAATGTAAGATATGAAACCCTCAGAGTGACAGACTCGCTCTGTTCTTACCTTTTTATTTGTGTTTTATGTTGAATTACTTTGTCATGTTAGAGCTTAATTGTGCACAAGCTCAGTTTCATTAGTGTTATAGATACTGGAGTCCCCATTACATGCAGCAAACAAACAAACAAAATACATACACATTGTAATATTGCATAATTTCTACATTTCATACTTCTATTTACATTGTAGATTTATTTTCTATATTGCTTAATCCATATACGATTAGAAAGTATTAGAACATGAGAAACTAAGAAAGTGTTTATTGCTCCAAATTCTATTATAAAGTCATTAAATCTATTAAGATAATTGAATAATTAGCAGTGTACTTGTGCACTAATAGTCCTGATGATCTTTTACAGACTTACATGCTAATCTGTGGACGTCCAGGAAACTGCCATAGTCCACAAACATGTCACACACTGTGAAGAATATATCACTTATATACGTCATCTCTAAATCCTGTACTTAAACCAGACTTCAGGACATTGTTCATCTGAGGTTTGGTTTGCTCAGTGTGTGTATTGTTATCTCTGTGTAAGGACATGATTGGGTGAACAGGTAAGAGTGGTGCTCAGGTCTGGGTCAGTACCCTATTTAACCTGATGCCAACCCCTCTTGAACTCTATGAATGAATGAATAAATAGCATCACAAGATTTAATTCTGGGACCCATCAGTCCCTCGTTCACTTTTCTCTCACCATCCCCCTCGTCTTCACTAATGACCTCTGACCGAGAGCTGCTTTGTCGCTAATAGGATCAGAGGCCTTTACAGCGTCATCGGATGAAACGCAACCATTCAATAGCATCACTGCACCTCAGCTAATTTCTACTCAATTACCATAATGAGAAACCTAGAAAAGCGTCCTGTGTAACACGTCGACAGAATAATGAACCACACACCAAGGGGGCAGTAGTGAGCACACATGTTCAGAGCGCTGTGCAGCCCTAGCCAACGCCCTGGGGAGTAGTTAGGGGGTTGGCGCCTTGCTCAAGAGCACTTCAGTCATGCCCTGTCAAATCTGTGAATCGAACCGACAACCTTCTGATTAAGTCCAGTTCTCTAAGACCAGGACACGAGCATCAGTTATCATTTACACAACTAATATAACAATCGTTATTTAAAATGTTTAGTTGTTTATTTATTGACGTGTTTATGGTGACGCTGTCACCCTTTGCCTCTGAAGATATTCTTGTCAAGTTATTTTATTTGCAAACTTCAATTTCACCCATACTGAGCCCAGGTAAATAAGAAGGGTGTGTCAAAACATCAAATTCCACTACAATAAAAACTCATACTTGCTAAAACACTTTCTCAGTGAGGGTCCGGAGGGGTGCAGGAGCTTATCTGAACCTTTTAATGGGTGCAAGGCACACAGAAACACCCTGGACCTGCTGCCAGTCTATCACAGGCTTACACACACAAAGTCAGTCTCCAGGTAAACTGATTGCATGTCTTCAGACTGTGGGTGGAAACCGATACACTCAAACACACGATCGAACCCAAGACCTTCTAAATGTAAGGCAAAAAAGAACATACTTCACACTTCATCTATAAAACAGGAATTTCCAACTTTAAATGTTTTATTTTTTTAATAAAGATTTTTTTTTAGGCAATAAAAGCAATCGAGTGCAGTTAAAAGCAGTCGATGTAGCGTCATGTTTCATATACAAGATGGAATCGATTCTTTAATCGTATAAATTCTGCACGTCCCTCACACTTGTTCTCCCGGTCGAACCCTTAGATCCAGACCTCCAGGGTTACGATTCGCTCCTGGATTCACTTTTGTTTAACTCGACCAGCAGAAGATCTTTCAGCTTATGAAAGGACGGTCGTAGTTTCGGCTCCTGCTCCCAGCAGGACTTCATTAGGGCGTAGACGTCCGGCGGGCAGTTTTCGGGCGACTCCATGCGGTAACCGTCCTGCAGCTTCTCCTTCACCTCCATCACAGTCTGGGGGAGGAACCACACAAACAAAAACACAATTTACATACCTGGATATTACTCGAACGATTAAATTGCTGCTCTTCTGATAAAACGTAACGATTGTGAAACAACACGATGAATAAATAAAGGCTACAGGAGACGAGGAGAACATGACAAATGCTGCCTCTGGTGGTGCAGTACTGGTACTGACCATCTTGGGGTAAGGCTGTCTGCCGTAGGAAAACGTCTCCCAGAGCAGAACACCGTAACTCCAGACATCCGACCGCGTGGAAAACTTCTACAGAACAGAAACACACAAATACAAAATAATATTAACATAACAAAACTGGCTACAGTGGGAAGTGGGTGGCACAGTGGGTGGCACAGTGGGTAGTCATGGCTATCATCGACAGCCATCAAAACAATGCAGTGCGCACGCTGGTAATTAAAGTCGTCTGTCTTCCGGTAGATCTTGGCGCCTCAATGTTTACGATTTTTCGTTTATGATCCGACATTTAAAATCATTCATTGTTCAATAAAGATCAGATAAAATCAACAACAACAACAACAACTACTTTTCTAAATCGTGAATAAACTCAGTAAGTAAACACAAACACTTGATGTCAGATCGCGTGCGACACATTAAAATGCTTCTGGTCTGGTCACCTGGTTGTTCAGGACCTCGGGCGCGGTCCATTTCACCGGCAGTTTGGTGTTGTCCTGCTGATCACAGAAACTCTCATGATCTTTCCTGGCCAGACCGAAATCACTGATCTTTGCCATGTTCTCCTCCGAGATGAGAATGTTTCGAGCAGCCAGGTCTCGGTGAACCAGTTTCTTGGACTCCAGATACGCCATCCCTTCACAGACCTCTCTACAACCCAAAATCAGAGGTTCTCATGAGGTGCAGATCAGAAGAGGATCAGGTTCAGGTTGAACGAGTGGAGACCAGCGACACTTAAAACTTCACAAATATAAAACATATTTACATCTTCAGTAATCAGCTGAACGCCTTCAACCAAAGCGACTTATAGCTCAGTTCGATTATATACACAGTCTGAGCAATTTAAGAGTTAAAGGCCTCGCTCAAGGGTCCAACAGCAGCAACCCGAGCATCGATGAGGTTTGAATCACAAGCACAAGTGGTAAAAAGAGAACCGCTATTTTATCATCAAATAAATAAAAAATATCAGCAATATTGTATAATATATAATAATGATGTTGATAACAATAATAATAATCACAGGGCAGCTCATTGGTTCAATAGTTAGCACTGTCGCCTCCTCCCACAGTCCAAAGACACCTGCGCAGACTTTTATTTAAATTCAAAGTTATTTATATAATTTATGGCCAAAATAAAGCAAAATAAAGCATAGAGACTTAACACTCTGTGTGTGATTCCTAACATGTTTAAGGGGTGTGTGTATGTGTGTGTGTGTGTGTGTGTGTGTGTGTGTGTGTGTGTGTGTGCGCGCGCGTGTGCGCTTAAAGCTTACAATGCGTATTGTAGAAGATGAGACGGAGTAACAACCGAACGTCCTCGTGATCGCAGAAAATTCACCAGATTTCCCTGAAAATCAGCCACATTTACTGTAACATTCACACGAACGCGCCCCGTTATAAACACACGTTTAATCTGGAAGTTTCTGGAAGCATCCGTACCTTCGACATGAATTCGGTGATGATGTAAAGGCCGTTGTGTAAAATCACTCCCAACAGCTGGACCAGATTCTTATGCTGCAGATTTCTACCCAAACAAGCAAATAAATAAATAGATACAGATGGAAACACAGATCATTAACAACTATACATATATATATAGAGACAGAGAGATAGGGAGAGAGGGAGACAAATAAATAAACAGATAGACAGACAGATAATTCATGAAGTTGTAAACTATGATCCTCTATTCTCTCTGATCGGGTTTCCTCCGGATGTTCCGGTTTCCTCCGACAGTCCCAAAACATGTTACCAGGTTAATCAGAAACACAGAATTGTTAAAGAAAAGACCTGAAAAATCTGCTCCGTAAATACATGGCACCCAGAAACTCCGTAGATAGGCGACAGAGCGCCCCCCCCAGAGTCGGGTACGACCGGAAAGGAAAATAATGACATCATAACATCACATATCACAGCAGAAATATAAGATCAGGGTGCAATAAAACTTTAGTTGTAATAAGAATCAGAATGAAGCCATGATACAGAAATAAGCTGGAAAGCCCCTTCAGACATCACGAGGGGAACCAGAACCTCACGTCATGACTGATGTCTCATCCAGGAACGCTTGAGCCGTGACGTCAGACTTGATGTTCTTTACAGCCACTTTCCTGCCCATGTAGTTGCCCTGGAACACTTCTGAAGAAAAAGAAACCACTTCTGTAAATAAACCATGCTGACAGTTTTAACTTTTATATTCGACATTCTGAGTATTTAGCAGACACCCACAATTACAACGGAACACCATTGTTGAGATGATTAAGGGCCTTGCTCGTGGGGCCCTTGAAGCCTTGTGAAGACCTTGTGACCTCCGGCCCACTACCATCATTACTCTTTACTATTACAGCTCAAATGCATCCGTCATAAAACATTCACTCCGGGGAAATATACAGACAGACACGTAGATAGACAAATAGATAGATAGATAGAGACAGACAGATAGGCAGAGACATGGATAGACAGACATACAGAAAAAAGATAAATAGATTGGCAGACAGACACAAACATAGAGAGAGACAGACAGCTAAATAGAAAGACAACGAGAGAGAGAGAGAGAGAGAGAGAGAGAAAGAAAGACAAAGACAGACAGACAGACAGACACATAGATAGATATTTAAATAAATAGGTAGAGAGAGAGAGAGACACACACACAGATAGACAGAGAAAAACAGAAAAATAAACAATTCATGACGTTTTAAGCCACCATACAACGTTTAAATTATTGCACTTTAAAAAACGCTTTAAAAGACGCTGATAATATTTATAATAAAATAAAATGTAGCAGAAAGTTCCGGAGGATCTTCTAGAACTCGGTAAAGAACCTGGAACCGGTTCAGGAGAGATATAAAAGTTGATCAGAAGAAAGTAAGAAAGCATGAAGAATAAACGAGACCTCCAAACTCGCCCCGTCCGATACTCTCACCCAGGGTGAGCTTCGACAGATCCAGCAGCCAACCAGCTAAAACAAATCACCAGAAATTAATTATTAATCTAACCATCGTCAAAACATTGGAAACATGTCGTTTAGTAAAACAAAAGTGTTACTTTTTGAGAGCTGTAATGCGGCGGATTTGGTTCCTTCCTTTGGTTGGGGATTCTGAAGTGTGGTGGCAATGATGCCTTTATTTTTAGAGTAAAACTGAGAGAAGAAATAAATATAAATAACATGTTTATTATATATTTAAACAAGACACGCAATGATGCTTTTTTCTAACTATATATATCTATATTTCACTATTTACACACACACATACATACACACACACACATACATATATATATATATATTATTTATTATATATATAGAGAGAGAAAAGAGAGAGAGAGAGAGAGAGAGAGAGAGAGGGAGAGAGAGAGAGACAGAGAGAAGCAGATATATATAACTAGATAGACATGATGTTATAAACAACTATCTTCTATTCTCTGCATGTCTAACCCTAGATGCTCCGTTTTCCTCCCACAGTCCAAAAACATCCAGGTAAAGGGAACTGAAGATACCAGATTGTGATGACTGACGTTTCCTGTCTTGAATGTGACCCGGAGTGTAAAACACGACGTTAAACGCTCAGTAAATAAATAACAATATAAAGTGTTATTAAGGAACAAACATTATACGTGTAACGCTGCTTACAGGCAGCTGTGGGGCGCAGTCGAGTCCTGGCGTGAACAGAACTGTGGTCGGAAAGTTGCGGATTCGATTTTGAGCGTGAACAGATCATGACTGAAGAATCCTCCCCCCCTGGGGTGCCGTGGCTAGAGTAGGGCTGCACATGTGTGCTCACTGCTGCCTCCTAGTGTGTGTTCACTTGTGTGTTTATAATAAATAACAAATAAATAAATTCTAGCTGTAAAATGTTTTATAAATCATGAAAATGTCAGATTGTGTTATTATTATTATTATTATTATTATTATTATTATTATTATTATTTCTTTTATCTTGTTACTGAAATTGTTCGTGATTATTGTGGCTGAAACATAAAAGTTGTTTTTGATGTTTTACATTTAATTGCAAAACATGTTTTCACATGTCTCCAAACACACACACACACACACACACACACACACACACACACACACACACACACACACACACACACACACACACA
>JAOUQU010409259.1:0-11608 GCA_028566735.1 Ammoglanis amapaensis
CACACACACACACACACACACACACACACACACACACACACACACACACACACACACACACACACACACACTAGCGTACACCCATGCGAGCACTTTTGTTAGCACCAATCCGATTTTAATTATTTAATTATTTATTTGATTTCCGTATCACTCTCTGTAACTCGTAATATGTAACAGGAAGTATTGCAACATGCGGCTGTAGCGTGTGCATCCTGTCCGTCTGTCACTCTGTATGCGTCTATGTGTCTCTCCATCTCTCTGTGTCTGTCTGTCTGTCTGTGTGGATGTGTCTGTATCTCAGTGCCTCTCGGTCTGTCTCTCTGTCTGTAACGAGTTTTCGTGTGCGTGACACGTCATCGCTCAGCAGCGGCGAGAAGAGAGAAAAAAAAAGGTCCATTTAAATTAGAAACGCGGCTTATCGCGGCGACGGTTCCGTACCAGCGTTTGCCGAGGATGAATAGCACCGAGTGCTGTGAAATTTGCTCCGTTAATCGCGCGGGAGGCCGGCGGAGCCAAACGCAGAGATCGTTTCCCGCCGCCGACCCCCCACTGCACTGCCACGTCGACTTTTACGACACTATATAAATCCGTGGACTGTGTAACATAATTTTGGCAAGTAATTAGCAACAGCTACTTACTGGCGCCGGCGGCAGAATAAATGCTCGCGCAGGTGCGGCGCGGCGCTCATTAATCAGGACTATGAGCCGTATATCCGAGGACGTATGGACGCCTATTGTTACAGAAAATAAACGTATCATTTATTTGTTAGATCCCGCCGAGCTTCGGGACACGTAAACATCCGTCCTCGGGGACGCCGTCTCTCGCCACCATAATGAAATTTGTCCACGAATGCCAACGACGGCTCGGCGGCAACGTTCAATGATTGATTGATAACGTTCCTCAATGCATATACAGTATAATATGAACTTACCTGGCAACCCGAGATGCGATATTATGCAAATGATTTACACAATTGTGAGATGCACGGCGCTTTTTTGTTTGTTGCTGACGGGGAAGTATCTGACCGAACTGTACAGTGTTGTTTTATTCCTTAAATTAAAAATAAAATAACTCAACATCGCTATAAATTCTAATTTTAAATAAAAGGATTAATTTTATTACGCTATAATAGCAGTTTATTAAAACGGTGACCTGTGTGAATGCGCTGTGTGTCGTGAAATTGATTGGAGTCTTGACATATCGTAGGTCAAAACCACTCTAATCACTCATTTTAAAAACGAGTAAAAGATATTCAGCTAGCACAACAGAGCTGGTATTGCAAACCTCTCTGACTTTGAATCTGGCTGCCCCTTGGCAAGCATCACTGGCAGTGCCATAGCTGCCGCAGACACACTTAACATAATATAAAGTGAACATTTATTAATTAAACTACAAATAATAATAATACATGTCAATCTTTCCAGCTGCTTAATTTTTTTTAAGCCACATTCTTCTGCCTGGCTACAGCCCTCCTATTTATCCAGGCCTGAGACTAGCACTGGTTTGCTCCACATGGTGCACCTAAAATTAAATACATTCCTAAATAGCAAATATGAAAGAAAGCAAAAATATTTAAACAAAATGAAAATCTAATAATTAAATATTAAGCATTAATGAACTCAATAAACAAATACACAACAATAAAACTCAATTAAATAAAAATTTTTAATATTCGAATAAAATAATGGTACAAGGGAAGGGTGGAGTCGTATTAGAACACTCTTGTTGAAACTTAGGTGAATGCACACACTAGGGGGCAGCATTGAGGACACGTTCATGGCACGGTCGGTACGATCTAGCCACGGGTTCCCCCCAGGGGAGCAGTTAGGGAATTTGGTGTCTTGCCTCAAGGGCAAATCAGTCATGACCTATCGACTCTCAGAACGGAACCGACAACCTTCTGATCACCTTCCGGTCCTAAAATACCATAAATACATGTGCAAATTTTACACAGATCAGAATCAAACTACAGTATAAACACACCAAAGTACTGTTAGTATAACATCCTAACAAAGTTGTGTGTGTGTGTGTGTGTGTGTGTGTGTGTGTGTGTGTGTTGATTGAATGACTCAAACAGAAGATTGGATGAACCTTAATTACCAATCGTGCAGATAGCTGCTCTGATATTTTATCCCGTATTAGCATTTCTTATTCCATCCCACACGCTCTTATTTATCCTTACACAGTCCGAGTGGAGGAGTCGCATCGCCGCAGAGCCGAACGTCGCGTCTCAGAAGTATCGTTGACATTCTGGATGCGTAGATTTAATCCCTGTTAGCAGCAGTGAGATTAATTACAGCGCTTCTATAATGAAAGTGAGGCGTGGCGCTGACGTCTGACGTATCACCGCTTCCATTTCCTCATGATTTCTTATTTATTACAGGTGTTAAATAATTGGCTCGGAATCGATCACAGTCATGAATGGGCTGCCGTGGCATAATTAGGGACGAGTGTTTAGCTGTTTTATCTTTTAATGACAAAGATAACTTATTTATATAATTATTCATATCTACGTCATACATCATTTGATGGACACTCATTTTGGTTCAGTCGTGCCCTGATTCACCAGGTTATTTATTAACTATCCATTGTCAACACTATTTACCCTTTTGGGGGCGACACTGGGGCATGGTGGGTAGCACTGTTCCTTCATGTTCTTGTGGGTGGGGGGTTCTTGTCTTATAAACCTCCATCCAGTCATTCATCCATAAAAAGAAAATCTTGCATCTGAATCAAATCCATCCATCCATCCAATAATCAATCTGTCAATCCATCTATCCATAATAAGTTCCTCCATCCATCCATCTAACCATCTATCTATCCATCTACTCACCAATCCATCCATCGATCCACCCACCTATCCATCCAACCATCTACTCGCCAATCCATCCATCCATCCACCCATCCATCCACCCATTCATCGATCCATCCATCTATCCATAATAAGTACATCCATGCATCCATCCACATAATCATCCCTCCAAAATAAAGGAATCCATTCATATGTAATAAATTAGTTTATGCTTCCATCATTCATTCATGAAAAATCCATCCATTTATCATCTGTAAGCTGCAACACATCCATCCATCCATCCACCCATCCATCCACTAACCCACCCACACATCCATTTATGCACCCATCCATTCACCCATCCATCTATCTATTCATCCATTCATTCATGCACTCATCCATCTATCTATCTATCTATCTATCTATCGAACCATCCATCCATCCACCCATCTACTCGCCAAACCATCCACCCATCCATTCATGCACCCATCCATTCACCTGTCCATCTATCTATCCATCCATCCATTCATGCACCAATCCATCTATCTATCTATCGACCAATCCATCCATCCACCCACCCATCCATCCATCCATCTATCTACTCACCAAACCATCCATTCATGCACCCATCCATTCACCCGTCCATCTATCTATCCACCTATCCACCCATCCATCCATCCATGCACCCATCAAACCATTCATCCATCTACTCGCCAATCCATCCACCCATCCATTCATGCACCCATCCATCTATCTATCCATCAACCCATCCATCCACCCACCTATCCATCCAACCATCTATCCATCCATATTCTCGCCAATCCATCCATCCATCCACTCACCAATACACCCATTCATCCATCCATCGATTGTGTAAATGGTTGTATAATGTGTTTATTAACTTTAGTGTAGTAGTGTTCATAAATAAATGCCGAATCTTCCTCTAATTGTCTATTTACAGTGAATCTCTTCTCCCTATTAAGCATTTCGTCTCTTTCCAATTATATTTAGAAGTGCGTCATAGTTCAGCGAGCAGCGGATTGTCAAACGAAATCACTTCCTTTTCTCTGCACGCGCTTTTAATTCCTTAACAAGCCGTAGACGAGCGATGTGGTTTATAATCTGAAGGGGGGGGGGGAGCAGCAGATCATTAAGAAATGATAGAAAACACGAGGATTCAATCAGGAACCGTTTTCTGCTTTAACAATGTAGTGACTGTAGAACCCAGAACACTGAAGGTCTAAATGAAGCTCAATCCTAAAAACAAAATTATGATGTCACAGTTTTAATACTCTGTATACGTTATTAATTTATCTCCTCGACGACAACGGACACATGGGAAATGTAAATAATGACTGAGATTAAAGAAATAAAAACATACTGAATAATAATAGAAAATATAGAAAAAATACTTTTACAAAACAAATACTATATACATAAACAAATACAATGAATGAAAAACAAATACATGGATACAATATATAAGCAAAAGACTAACATAAGATTACATATAACAAATATAATGAATAAAACAAACTAAACAAAAGTAAATAAATAAATGCTAATAAAACTAATCAGAAACGAATAAAAACAAATCTATCAATTTTACCCTTCAGTCGAATTCGACCCTGGGTTACACTGTGGACCGTTACCGATCCCCAGAGTATCTTGGCAATTACATTTTACGGGTTAGGTTGCCAGGTCTTTCTCCAACACTGTATCTCTACAGGGATCTTGTGTGTAACTACTGGACAAATTACACATTTTCCGATCAACCTAGTGCATGTTTTTGGATTGTGGGAGGAAACCGGAGTACCCGGAGGAAACCCACGCTGACACGGGGAGAACATACAAAACAAATACTACTGTATATACATAACCAAATACCATAAATGAAAAATAAATACATGGATACAATAAATAAGCAAAAGACTAACATACAACAAATAAAATGAATAAAACAAACAAAACAAAAGTAAATAAATAAATGCTAATAAAACTGTTTAGAAACGAATAAAAACGAATAAATATATTAAAAAAGAAAAGTAATTATAAGTAAACAAACACACAAATCATTCAATTGTACAGACATAAAATTTGATGCTGTTTTTTGTCGTATGTTGTTTTCCGAGCTGCTGAATACAAGCGTCTAGATTTGACCCGTCTGACCCCCAGCATTTCCCTCCCAGCATCTTAATCATACTTCTCCATAACAGCAAACATTTTCAAATGTCATTTTATCAAATAATGACACCCTCGGTGTACTTTCAGGGGGGAAAAACAACATTTTACTACTCAGTCCGGAGTATTATCTTTTTTTCCCCAGTGTGTATAATAAATGACATGATAAAGCTGCAGCTGGAATGATTTTGGCTATAATATTTTAGGAACCAGCTTTTTATTATCGTGGCTGCATTTATCAGGGATTTGTTTTGTGTGTGTGTTTGTTCCCACGCCACAGATTTGCATTCGCATTTTACAGAAGCAGCACATTTGCATTAGAAAACCGCGCTCGCCCAAATATAAATAATAAATAAAGAAAAGGAAATGTACACGAATTACATTACGTCCTTCCTCAAATTGAGCATGAATAATGAAGAATGCAGATTTGTTACTTCCCTCATTTTTGTAGGAAGCAATTTTTTGCCTATTATACAGTTCTGGCTGTCACATTAAATTCATTATAAAGGATCGAATTGCTAAAATAAAGTCGTATAATTCTTTTATGATTTTTTTTCCCCTCCCTTTAATTGTAAGTCTCGGAAAGCAGGGACACTCGGAACATTAAAAACAGGCTGCAGGATGTGAGTGCTGCAGCACTGTAGCGTTTCCATGTTAGAATAATGAGTGATGCGTGTTTACAGGATTATACAAACGTGTGTGTTTTGTTTCTTTGCCAAGCGAAAATGTTCGAGTGAAAAAATAAAAATAAAAAAATAAAATGTTGAAATAATTGAGAATTGAGTCTGTCCTCTCCATCCAGCGATTCGTCTTTTTTCAGTTTCAGTCCGTCTATTGTTCCTTTTTTGCTTCTTTACAACATTTAATTCATCCATCCAACCATTCATCCATGTATTTATCCCTCTAACCATCTATCCATCCATCCGTCTACCACACCCATCCATCCATCTAATCATTCATCCATGAATTTATCCCTCTAACCATCTATCCATCCATCCGTCTACCACACCCATCCATCCATCTAATCATTCATCCATGTATTTATCCCTCTAACCATCTATACATCCATCCATCTACCACACCCATCCATCCATCTAATCATTCATCCATGTATTTATCCATCTAACCATCTATTTATCGTCCTCATTCATCCATACATCCATCTATTCATTCATCCATGTATTTATCCATCTAACCATCTATACATCCATCCATCCATCTAATCATTCATCCATGTATTTATCTTTCTAACCATCTATCCATCATCCACATTCATCCATCCAACCATCCAAACATTCATCCACGTATTTATCCCTCTAACCATCTATACATCCATCTGTCTATTCATTCATTCATGTATTTATCCATCTAACCATCTATACATCCATCTGTCTACCACACTCATCAATTCGTCTAATCATTCCTCCATGTATTTTACTTAATATTAATATAATATAAAATCCACCTAGCTATCCATTAGTCCATCAATTTATCACACCCAATCCACCCAACCACCGAACTATCCATCATCTAATCATTCGGTCCTGTATTTGTCCATCTATCCATCCCCCACATCCATCCATCCATCCATCCAACTATCCATCATCTAATCATTCGGTCCTGTATTTGTCCATCTATCCATCCCCCACATCCATCCATCCATCCAACTATCCATCATCTAATCATTCCGTCATGTATTTGAGTTTAATAATACACCCGTTGTCACAGAACCACGTCTGTGCGATCAAGAAACTATTGTAATTCTTCCCACATTTTTTTTCTACACAAGTCCACTTAAGCAGTCTTAATCAGATGGTGTTCTCTGAAGTGGCTTCTGTTGTTCTGGAGGGCCGCCTTAGCACCATTACGAGGTTATATTTATCGTCACTGTGTGCTCCTCGACGCTACTCTCCAAGTGACATCTCACATTCCACACTTACCCATCTGGTTCCCTGGGATCTCTGGCTTAAGATCAAGGAAATCAGTATGTTCGCCACATGCTGAGCATTCGATCTCACTCCTGTAATGCCGTGTGCGCTCTCGAATAAGATTTTTGCAATGCTAATGACGGTGGGCTGGTAGTTTCTTCCGCCCCTTGTGTATTGCCGCGGTCATATACAGAACGACGATGTTATTTCCTCCGGCAACCTCTGAATAATGTTGTGTTTGTTATTGGGTCCATGTTACTGAAATTGTCCTCCGTGTGTGCATGTGTGTGTGTGTGTGTGTGTGTGTGTGTGTGTGTGTGTTTGCCTCTAAAGCTTGAAGCAAACCAGCAAACTGTTCAGGTGTTTAGTGTATTCGCCCAGTGTGTGTCCTACTGTAACCCTAAACCAGATTAGGCGGTGGTAAAAGTAAATAATGAATGGATCGATTGGGTTACATTGACAATTCAAATCCTGGTCATTCTATTTATCCATCTTGCACGTTTTAGGACTTTTTGGAAGTTGCTGGAGTTCCTAGAGGAAGAAACCCACACATACACAAGGAGAACATGTAACTCCACTTATTAAAGAACCGTAAGACCCTGGCTGGGTGTCTTCCTGGCTGGGTACCTTCAAGCAATGAGGCGATTGTGCTACCCACTGAGCCATATTTCTGTCTGTAATATTAAATTAACATATCAGCACTCTGTACATACATTTACTTTAATTACTGTTTTGGGTTAATTTGTTCTTGTGAAAAAAAATGTTCCTACCCCCAAAGTGTTTCTTTATAGTTACCATAGAGACGAATTAAAATCAGTACGTACCCTGTATTAAGGAGCGCAAAACCTCATGGCAGTAAAATTAGCTTTGACATTTTTGTCATGGCTCTGACATTTGCATTACTTCTCCCGTGCAGACGCCCGTACGATAACGATATTAAAAATCCACTCACTCGTCGGCCACGCCGTTCCCAAACCCACGGGTGTATTCGTAATCTAAATCGTATATCTGCAAGAACACGGACAGTTAAACTGTTTAAAGAAGAAAAAAAAAGACTTTGTCTGTGTCTGCTCTGATTTGCATTACATTTTATCTGCACAATTTAGGACATGAACACCAGACCGGTGAGGTTTCAGATCAGCTTTAAATAAAAGTAAATGATAAATGAGTCCGAAGCAGAAAAACGTCCTCTTATATTATAAATTCACATTCATGCAAAAGCAAATAGATTGTGAGGCACGCTGTAAACAAAAACAAACATAATAACAAACATGAACAAATAATTAAATATTAATACCACAATAAGTTTAAGCATAATCCAAAAAGGCATATTTTTAATTAAACTATCTATCTATCTATCTATCTATCTATCTATCTATCTATCTATCTATCTATCTATCTATCTATCTATCTATCTATCTATATATATATATATATATATATATATAAAGTTATATCTAAACAAAAAAGCATTAGTCTTGGGGTGCAATTGCCTCCCATCACCAATAGGTGGGAGTATCACAATAGCGTAGCAAAATAGCTCCATATTTACGGGGGGGGGGGGGGGTTGTGTGCCGTTTACGAACTGTATATGAAAGTTATGATACCTCCACGATACCTCCACCCCCGCAGGCCGGTAACAAACCCACAGAATGGGACAGGATGTGGCAATTTAGAGCTACTGATGATGTCATACATTTTAATTATTAGGTTATAATTATGCTTTGGTACAAAAGAGACTTTAATGAGCAAAGAGTTTCAGTTTGTCAACACGAATGCTCCCTTGTTACTGGATTATAGTTCAGAATTAAGGCACTTCAGTTGGCAGAATACATCTCAAGGCATCTAATTGTAAGACATGTAAGAATTTATCCCGGGTTTCTCATTCATATTTTAGAGAGCTGACTACGTCAGAAGATGCCATGTGCTATTGTTTAATGACGACCCCAGGGTTTCGTAAGCTTTATGAAGTACATATATAAAGAATATTTATAAAAGGCAGCACTGACACAAAACAGTAGGAACTTCTATACAGTAGATTGATCGGCTGGAAAGAATAGAGGCCACTGATCAATACTCATCTGCACTTGTAAAGGAAAAAGAAAAGGAAATGCAGATGTGGCAGATGGTAGCATTAGCGTTTCTTTTAAATCGATTTTCCCAGAGGCTTTGTAGTCCCTGCCAGTCAATGCGGCCTTTCTCTTCTGCCTTCTTTAAGTGGCGCAAGTCTTCATGAACGATTACGCTACATCCTTAGCGTTCCCCATCGATCGAGTTTCGGGATGGAAGTATTGGATGCGCTAGGCTAATCTGTGAACACGAGTGGGACACTATCAGCTTGGTTGACTATGCTAAAGGCTAATGCTAAAAGCTACCAGATCCTGGGTGTGTCAGAATAAGAATCAGTCCCTGGAGTAACATGATCCCTAAACTGTACTAAGTTAGAAATGCTAATTGCTAAGTGCAAAGGTTGCTAATGCTAACAAAAGCATGTGGTGGGTGAATTCATCATATTGAGGACGATACAAAGATCCTAGAACTCAGGGTTGGGTAAGTACAAGTAACATGGATCTCAAGGTCATGCAAGAGCAACTCTAGGTCAAGCTACTACATGGAGATTGTGTTTCTTGCGGTTATGCCGGAGCAAGGAAGACAGCTTTCAAGGTCATGCTAGTACAAGAAATGTGCAGCTTATAATCACAGTAGTAAAAGAACAACATGGAAGCTGCATCTCAAGGTCATGTTAGTACAAGGAACACAGATTTCAAGCTCAGGCTACTACGAGCAACATGGATTTTAATGTCAGGCAGGTACAAGGAATGTTTATATCAAGGTTATGCTAGAGCAATAAAGATAGACTTCAAGGTCAGGCTAGTACAAGGAGTGTGCATCTTAAAGGCCCAATAGTGCAAGGACAACATGGAAGATGTATTTCAAGGTCAGGCTACTATGAGCAACGTGGATTTTACTGTCAGGCTAGTACAAGGAACGTATATCTCAAGGTTATGCTAGAGCATGAAAGACAGACTTCAAGGTCAGGCTAGTACAAGGAGTGTGCATCTTGAAGGCACAATAGTGCAAGGACAACATGGAAGATATATTTCCAGGTCAGGCTAGTACAATGAACACATATTTCAAGGTCATGCTACTACAAGCAGCGCAGATTTTAATGTCAGGCTAGTACAAGGAACGTATATCTCAAGGTTATGCTAGAGCAAGAAAGACAGACTTCAAGGACAAGGAGTACAAGTACAAGGAGTGTGTGTCTCAAGGTCATGGTAGAGCTAGAAACATAGACCTCATGGTCAGGCTACTACAAGGGGCATTGCTCTCAAGGTCATGCTACTACAGTACAAGGAACAGGAATGTTGACACGGCTAGTAAAAGAAACAACATGTAACTTCATTATTTCTGTACTATTACATTATTACATTATTACATTATTAGGCTGTCAGGCTAAGACACTGAACATGGATCTTAATGTCAGGCTAGTCCAAGGAACATGGATCTCTAATACTAATAGCCGAATTATTACCTGGACAACTATGCTAAATGCTAACTCTTATCTTGGAAGTGCTCAAACTAATATAAACCATTAAAAAATGTAACATAAGCTAAGCTCAAACTACTAACGCTAAAAAGAACATGAGAACCAAGATTACAAGAGAAAGATAAAAAAAATGTAGATCCTGTTAGGTTGTCACAGGTATCCAGAGCCATGCAGATGTGCAGGCCGTGCATCCTACATATCGATAGGGGTGGACAGTTGGAGTTTTTTCGACAGACAGGGGTCAAGGTGGTACTTGGACATATGCGCTTTAGACTAGTCATGTGACACAAGCGCATCGTCTATTTGAAACATATTTTGCCTTCCGGATCCTTCAGTGTCGCAGCTCTTTGTCTTGGTTTTCATTAGCCGCTTTGTCACGGGGGGGTTACCATAATTACCGGCCTCCTGCTGACAGCCTCAGTGTCATGCTAATGTTTTCGGTGGCCATCCAGCCCTGCGTTCTCATCTCTGCTTTTATCTTTGGCACTTCGATTGCCTCGGAGGTACTTCAGGTACAAATCGCACCCCTCGGAGACCCCCCGGGGTCTGTGTGCCACGAGCTGGCATTTAAACGTAAATCCAATCAGACTGGGCAGCCCTCTTTCAAAAGGTTCAGTCTTTTGTTACGCTCGGCGCTTTTATTGTACGTCTGGCACCCAGAGACAACAACTGTTGTTCAGGGACCAAATTTATTACAAGTTTTTAATTGATTCACGCTACAGCGAACCCTCGACCGGCAAATTTAATCGCTTCTGAATTTCTTTTCTATAGTTTGTATGTTAAATCTACTATTTACTTTCTATTAATAATAAAAAAGGCTCTCAATTATTCACTCATCATGAATTCTCTCTCAGTCTGAGCACATAAAAAACTGAAACTCGGCTCTGTCTCTCCCTATCATGTCCTTGGAATAACTATTTGCTTCTCATTTTCCAACAATTGATGAAACGTCCAACCAGAGTCACTTTGCAGTCACCAAAATAGTTTATATATATATACATATCGTTTTGGCCCAATTATAAGCCGCACATTTTTCCAAAATTTCCAACATAAAAAACTGCGGTGCGACTTATTTGCGCGGCCGATAAATTTTCAGTTGTAACAGAAACTTTAAATCTAGCTGCACATTTATAACACAACATGTTATGATGCAACATT
>JAOUQU010409270.1:0-11608 GCA_028566735.1 Ammoglanis amapaensis
CTTTGGATATAAGCGTCGGCTAAAGGCAATGTAATGTAATGTAATGCTTCTAAGATACCTTTGTGCCTCAAATTCCAAGCTGAAAAAGCCATATTTAACCTCCAGAGACCCTGCGTCCTCATATGAGGACATTACATTTCTGGTTCACTGCACCATTCTACCTAATTTTTTTTGGCCTCATATGGACACGCTGCCCATACCACCTAGTGGTCATATGACAACATAACATGCAATTGATTGAACACAAGATGGCGACAATCCCGCTAGAAAGTTTCTAATGCCGGTCTAGACAAAAACATGTGCCATGTAAAAATACTTATACAAATTTTATTTTCAAAATTTACTTATTTATGTACAATAACATTAGCACTTTTGTTTATGTATTCTAATGTTTACAGTTTCTTTGTTTATGTATTCTAATGTTTATTTTTACTTTGTTAGCTAATTGTTTCTTTACTTTAGACCTACTGTCTCCATACGAGGGCATTGTTTCTTCCAAAAATGGCTTCATGCTCAAAGACAAAATTTTATTTTTATACTTGTTAGGTCCTACTTATCCCAAATAGCTAGATGAAATAAAAAACGCACATCAGGGAAAAGTCTGGGTCTCAGGAGGTTAAAATGAGCTTTACAACTTTTAGTGCTTTTTTCTTGTAACCAGGGCATGTTTGCAGTTGGATCTAGACAAAATCCAGACCTTAATTTAAGCTCATGTTGCATCTGTAGAGTGAAAGAAGTACTTTGAAAGGGTTTAGACTCTAAGACCCAGTGAATGTTTGGTCAAGCAGAAACTAAAGTGGGTAAACCTACACCAGGGCAATTTAAAAGAGCAGCATATGTTTATCAGGCTTTATCATATTGTTCTAAAATACCACCCACAAGTCAAAGAGCACACAAAGATGCTCAACAACCTAAAATGGTTACATTGGATAGCTTCAGAAAACCGGTCTACAAAAGTCATAAATAAATGGTTAAGGTACTGGACTAGTGATCAAAAGGTCCCTGTTTCAAACCCTACCACTGCTGTAGGTTGCAGGTGCTGTTTTAGGATAAATGCCAGAAATGTATACTATCTAGGCTGAGAAACAATCTATGGCACTTTTTTGTTATCACAGTGTTTGTCATTTATTGCAAGTGAGTAAAAAAAAACTTGTAATGTCTTTTTGACTATAACCATTCAGATAAGCTGCTGCTTACCTGGAAAAAAATAGCTTGGTTCTCTCCCCGACTTTGTATAAAAAATCAGTCATGCTACAGGTTAGTATAAGTTATATAATTCAAGTTTCTAATGCTCTTTGGCAAAGTATTGAATTCTTCTTTGTGTACCGGAGTAAGCTACTTAAGATAGTAAGAAACTGCGGCATCCATTTAACTCACTGAATGTTATTTTCATCCCAACTCTGCAGAAAAGAAAGCTGCACAGTAGATGCATCACTTTGCTACAATCATTTGAAAGATTTTATTTTCAAAATGGTCTAAGATCAGAAACTAAAGGAAAAAAAACTTAAATTTAAACAATTGTTTTATTTCATTCACACACTTAATTTAGAATTCTAGAATTCTAGAATCTAGATGCCTTACAATACTGCCTAGTAAGGTACCTTATATTTGTCCGGTATTTTCACAGAATAACAATGTGAATATGAAGTATCATTGATTTGAAGATTCAGGCTTGTCAGTGACATTTCAAGTATGTTCAGTGTGTTGTTCCAACCCATTCCATTGGTTTGAATGCCATGAGGCTGTGTAGTAAGTGTAAATTAGTCAATCGGTCTAATCGCTGTCTAGTAGTGCATCATAACTATTTGTTTGTTTGGATTATAATGCCATGTTTTATACTTTTGGTTACATTCCTGACAGGAAATGGTTACCAGTAACATAAGATTCATAGGTTTACAAGGTTAGATCAAGTAGTCATGGATAAGTTAGTCTTGAAGTGCATTCACGAAAGGATTCGTATGAACCAACTTGTGGATTGACTGACTGGACAGTACTGCGGACTTAGCCACCATGAGGCCCCAAACTGCTTTGCTGAGGCAGCTATCTAGGCAGTTAGACAGCAGGGTAGTCCAGTAAGTATTAGTAGTCAGTAGTTGTTTATAAAAACACTTTTTCTTAAATATAACTCTGATTGGATACAACGGCTTGGATAAAATAAAATAAAAATTATGCAGTCTCTTCTGTCAGGTTCTGAAATACCTGGTTTGAGATTTGCCTGGTTTGATCTGTCCAAAATCAATTTGATGTGAATTTTGTGATCATTTGACATTACTTTGATATTGCTTTGGTAATCTTAATGTTCACAAACTTTGTTGCCCAATTTTTAAGCAAGTCCTTTACATTAAATTTGTGCAGGTTTTATATTTAGCTTTAGGTTCTCATTTTAAAGTTTTAGGTGTTAATGTTTTGAACAAATTTTTGTCTGTATTTTTTTCCATGGCCAGTTTGTGTGGAGGTCTTAATGATGCATTAAGGGGATAATTAAAATGACATGAGCTTTTAATCATTATGCTGTTTTTCCTTCTCTGTTTTTGTAATGTATATGCATGGATATGCTTTTAAAAGTTACTCATTCATGTAGTTTTAGCTTTAAAAAGAAGACGGAAATGGATATGCACATTACTTGATGGATGATGGTAGTCAATGGGATGGAACTTCTTATGGCAGTTTGTAACTTACCGTAAAGCCCTGAGCCATGTTGAATTGCACATAAAGAGCCTCATCCAGTATATGGTAATTTGTACATTTTTATCTTTCATTTCAATTTGCACTCATTCTTTGCTCAAAAATCTCCTTGGAAACAACGCTAACATCAACTAGTCGGTCGAGCTCCAAATCAGTGGAGAGATTTTTTCACCCTGCACAGGGAAGCAATCCCTAACCCATTCATTTTATTTTTATGTTGTTTTGTATGTAGATAAAAACCAAAGTTTTTAAAGGTAAGTGGACAAAGAAGGCATAAATGCAGACTGGCCAAATTTAAGAATTATATTTGTAAATGTATCTCCAATTTTAGCCCTTTATTATTATTTATTTTTTGTCCGCCTTGTATTAGGATTTTTACAGACAGTTTCAATCTTTTCCTACTGTTCTTCACTACTGTTCCTGTTTGCTTCAATCATACCAGTTCCAAAGAAATTTGTCATCACATGTGTGCTTAAGTGTTTAAAAAAGATCCAAGGAGCATTTTTTCTAGTACCTTACCCACACATCTGTTTACCTACTGTACAGATCTATGGATGATACATTTTTTCTGGTTTTGAACAATGCACCCAGTCACCTGAATGGAGCTTACACGTACAATGTTGTTCATTGGCTTCCGTTCTGCTTTCAACACAATCATCCCATCCAAACTGGTCTCCAAACTAAGTACACTATAAATCAAGTCAATATGCAGCTGCAATATGGACATCCTCATCTTCAACAATAACACTCTGTACTATATGCCCACATGGTTGTGTCCTCTTGCCCATGCTGTACACTCAAGACTGTATGGCCAAACAAAGCTACAATACCATTATAAACTTTGCCGATTACATGACAATCAACAACAACTATAAGAGGATGTTCAGGGATGAAGTAAAGATACTGACAAAATATAGCACTACTAACAACTTCATCAATGTTAACAGGATCAAGGAGATGGTTATTTACTTTAGACAGATAGAGCATGTACATCACTAAGCATTAAGAGGACAACGGTTGAGAAGGTGAGCAGTTCAAGTTCCTTATTGTTGACCTTGCCGAGAATCTTACTTGGTCACTCAACACATTTCACATTGCAAAAAGGTACAATGTTGCCTACAATTGCTCTGAAGGCTGATAAGAGTCAACTCTTCTGTAAGTTCTACAGATCTACTGTGGGGAGCATTCTGATAGGCTGGTACGGCAAGGCATCACTGCTCTTCAATACAGGGCTTTTCATATAGTGCTTAAATCTGCCTGAGCCTCCGATACCTTAAATGTCTGAGGAAAGCTAGGAATGTATCCTCTGACCCTACACACTCCAGCCACCTCATATTTCAACCACTGCTATCTAGGAGGTTTTCAAGGAACTTTTAAACCAGAACTACCAGACCTAAGAACAGTTTATTTCCTATGAGCAGCTAAATGGTCTTATTGACAATATCAAGTAAAAAACTAACTTGCTTATTGCCACACTAATTCAACCGTAATGACTGTTCCTTTGCACATGCATTTTAAATGGAACATACTGGTTTTTGTTTAATACATAAAGAACATTTGAGCCATATTGCTCAACCTTACTCTTACCTTGAACCTTTAACTCAACTGAACCTCTGATATGCCCCTTACATTTACTTACTTTTTTATTTACTTTGTCTTGCTTCTTGTGAAGTTATTTTAGTTATTGATTTTGTACTTTTGTTTTTGTATTACTTGCACCTCATGTTGTGTGCATTAAATATTAAGCTGATGGTAGTTTCTAATATCACAGGTGGTGTATGCAGCAGATGTGATCAGACACTAATACAACTGTGACCAAGGGCCAAATAACTGTTGCCAAATAACTGGATTCACGTATCTTCATAATAACAAAAGTGCTTACAGGCAGTTGCTGATTTAATACTCACTGACAGCAGTACAAAAAAGGGACAATCTGCAAACAGCCCAAAAGTTTGCTGAGTGAACAAGATTCATTCATTTTAAATTACATTATGGCTATTTGCATCTGGTACAGAACAAAATAGATTATACAGTAGTTTAACAATTGTAATACTGGTAGTGTGGTAATTGTGCACACGCATCCATTTCATTCATGACAATACTCTCATCTGAAAATGAAGTGAGGTTGTAAACATTTTAAGTGGTGGAAAGTGTAATGTAGTGTAGTGGTGTGTGTGTGTGAGAGAGAGAGAGAGAGAGAGATAGATAGAGAGAGAGAGAGAGAGAGAGAGAGAGAGAGAGAGAGCGAGCGAGCCCAACACAACATTTGGAGCTATAACTTGAAGCCGCTGTTACAATAGTTTCTTTCTAAATTGTGTTGTCCGGACCCTAATTTCCCTCTGAAGGATCAATAACGTATCCATCAATTTATCCATCCATCTATCGTATGAAAAACCTTGTTGCAAAATCATGTTTTTACACATATGTTTTGTTATAGCATGGGATGTTGTGTCAGTGGGTAAAATGTTTACCATCTGTGCTGATGTTTGGAGTGTATGAACCAAATAAAACATCATTTAGGCATACATAGATGAACACAGATGAGCAAGGTCATTCCTAGTATCTTACATGTAAGCATTAAAATGACCTGTAATTAAAGGTAGATTTTAAAGCTCATTTTTAATGGTGTTGAAATAATAATAAAAAACTGATAACCACAGTGTGCTATTTTTCGGTGCAACATCTGTGACAATAATCAAAGCACTCTTGATGGATGGGAATGGGGACAGACATATTATGTAAGACTGACCAACAGAATGTGAATCAGCTGTCAGAACTATGTATTATAACAGCAAACTGATACAAATTGCACAAATATAAACAGCAACAGCTCCTGGATTTTTTTTGCAATAGCTGGATGTGAAATACAAATCAAATCAAGGTTTATTTGCCTTGATTTATACATAATCATACATGGTGCAACCAACAGTAAAATGCTTTTATGACTGCTCAGCTGAAACATGCTATAAGGGTTACAAAATAAATATTCCGGTAATGATTTATAATGTTAAGGTACAAAAAAATAAAAATAATGATTATTTTATTTTAAATATATAATGATTTGATTATTGAAACAAAGTGATACAGTCCAAGTACTGGTGAAGTGACCAAGGTTAGTGCTTGACTGTCTTCTTAGCCCTTTAGTAGCACCGCTTCCTGTATATGGACTACACATCAGGAAGCTCGGCCCCAATAATGCACTCAGCTGAACGCACCACCCTCTAGATAGTCAGTCTGTACTGCTTGGTGCTGTTTCTGACCCAGACTATGATGAGGTGATGAAGTCTCAGAAGATCTTCTCGAAAGCACTTCATCACGATTGATGTTAAAGCCACCAGGCAAAAGTCATTTTAGCAGGCTGGCTAGGATTTTCTTACACGTGACAATCTCCTGTGGCTTGATATGTCTGAGATGAGGTGTTTGATAGTAAGAAAATATGTACAAGCCAGGATCCAAGCATTTTACAGAAACGAACACCATGTCAATCAAAAGTATGCAGTTTACAATCAAAATGTGACATTTATCTGGCATATTCCAAAAAACATCACACTCACTGTGAAGCATGGATGTAGTAATATTATACTTATACTAACATTATACTCGGTTTTAAAAATTGGGCTTTTGCTAAAGTGGAACAACATAAGAATGTGTTGAATCAGTTTTGTGCATTTAGGGCCCAGTCAGATCCCACATGTCTATTGTAAGGGACTGAGCCATGTCATTAGGATCTATGAATGAATTTTAGAAATACTTATGTATTTAGTGTTTGTCCCATTTAGTTATGCATGCTATTGTTAAAAAATCTTAGAGAAGGGGTAGAACAGCATTTTGTATAGAAATTTACATCCTGATCTCTAAAGAGGATTTTGCATTCTTCTGTGTTGATGAATTTGTGGTTTGCAATACACATGATTGTCTTACACTGGTTACAATACATTTTGGAAGAGATTTTAACAATAAGCCTTGTTTATCAATAAGATTCCAGTGAATGACAATGTTTTAAATTTGAATCTGATTATATAATCATTTAACAGCAACACATAATATGTTTTGGATTGTTTTGGACTGTATTGCCTTGTTGCAAGAATATGTATGTAAATTAATAGAAAATGGAAAGAGTTTTTCTTATATAGTAAAGCTCACAAACCCTACAGCCTCGAGACATACATCATTTAACCTACAGCAGGAAGGACTCATTTATTGGATTAAAGTACTAGGGTGAGTGCCTATAAAAAATGAAGCATGGCATCCAAAATGATTTACTATATTTCCCAGGAGAGCCAATTGTGCCTTGTCTGAGTAAACCTCTGACTGACGGAGGTTAAGTCTGGCACAGCTGGAGTAAGATTTTTTATTTACCATGCTTACTGCTGTGCTTACTGAGCATTGCGTTCTAGCATACCATAAATTTTGGTTTAAGGCATTAGGGACAGTGTAGCCTAGTGGGTAGAGCATTGGGCTGGGAACTCAAAGGTAGACAAGTTTGGATATGCGAAGAGAAAGATTTCATTGTACTGTACATCTGTATATGTGTAATGACAAATAAAATTGAATTTGAATTTGAATTCATACCCAGTATTGCAGTATACATTCATATATGTGTTGTGCAGCTTTTAGGAGGTCCAACATAAACAGCCTTCAAGGGATTTATACTGCAATCTTTCAAAGATCAACAAAAAAGCCATGGAGCCATGGCCTTTTTGGCTTGATGTCAAGGCTTTAATATGAGCAGTGCCTGGAACAAGTGACCATAAGGTGGATTCAGATCCCGGCAAAGGCATCTTTATCTTGCCACCTTGAAAAGACAGAACTTACAAAGAAAGGTGCTGTTTCCTCCGCTGACGGCGTTCAGGACCTCAGAACTTCACATGAGCACAGAGTGTGATAGTACCCCCCCTCCCCTTTAAAGGACTTCCCCAGGGGGCTGTGCTGTGGACAACAAGTACTTGAGTCCTTTGCTTTTTGCAAACTACTGGAGGGGTGCATGATGGAGATTTCAGTGACCTTTTTACCCATCAAGTAGGTCCTCTGGTATATTTAATATTCAGTGTCTCCTGTTCAATGGTTGTCTACTTTCTTTCCAGTCCAGTGAGTTTCATGCTTATATACAGGATTAGGTTTTTTTCTTCAAACATCTGAACCAGCACCATTCCGACCCTAGCACCTGAGACAGTATGGTTTGCAGTTGCATGTCCGGGGAGCAGCATTGCATTATACAGTATTTGCTTGCTATATATCTGTGAACATCATGCTATGTATTATGTTGTGACCAAGATGCTATGTGATTGATTGCTACAGTCAAATGTTAATTTGCTAAAATGTGAGATATTTACCTTGTTCTTATCTCCACATTTTGTTTGCTAAGTTCATAAGTAACCCACGACTGATCAATAAACCAAGAGGGGATTGCTGCTTATGCTCACCAGCAACTTAGCTGAAATCTAGCGCAGATGGGAAGATGGTTTCATCTGTGCATGATCGCTTTAGGTGCATTTGACAAAAAAAATGTTTTGAAAAAGCCATTTAACTTCATACTATCAGTGAAGATGTGAGTAAACAAGGTTTTTTTTTTACTGGCGTGCCACACCCTTCTGTTACCGCTCCGTGTGCTTCACCTTGTTCACTCCTTGCCGCATAAAGACACGTGTGAGACAATGGGTCTGGTTATTTAAAGGTGTGTGCTTGGCGACACGCTCTCAGGTCATTTGTTGGGTTTATTTCACTATTTCTGTTTCTCTTAACCACAAAAAGGCTTAAGGCTTAATTCAAAGGAAGCACACATAAGTAAATGTTTTAAATAAATGTTTCATTCACATTTAGGGCCTCCAGTTTTAAGCTTGATGTTTTTCAATGCAAATGGCAATTGAGTTGCAGGCAGCTTCAGGTAATAATCCATTAAGAAACTAAGTATAGGCAAATTATTCCTTGCCCTCTTCATACATCCATGTGTACCAGTAATTTATTTAGAATTGAATAAAAAAAATTATTACTATTATAATAATGATAAGAACGATTGTTATTTGAGGATCTTCTATAATTTTTAACAATATGCAATATGTATGCAATTTTCCTCCATGACTTTTGATAATGTATGGTATACCCCTATATTGTAAACATTTCTATTGTTTTTCAATTGAACAATTTACAAGCCTAAGTCAGAATAAAGTTTGGACAACATGGGAAATGGCAGTTAAAACCAAGATATTCTTTTATACAAATGTATTTGCTTGTTTCTGTTTTTGTTATATTGCTTATTGTTTATTTACAGCCTGATATACTTTTATTAACTTTTATATAGTTTTATTAACTTTTTATTGCATTTGGTAATGAGCATAAACTAAAGTTTTTAAAATAAAGTTAATGTAAACACACTTTGAGTAGCAAAAAGCCAGTTTGTACATGTATATATAAAAAAATCTTGAACTGTAAAACTTTTTAATAGTAGAGTAATAGTAACATAAATAATGGATCTAGAATAATCATATTCATGAAATCAAAAGAACCTCCCCGTACCAAACGTAAACTCATTTCTCTTGGACAGTACTGCACCAAGTAATTTAGTGTACAATCACATGTGAAAATTATGTCATAAAATTAAGCTTAAGCTTTCACTTATTCTGGAAAAGTCAAATACCCATCCCATTATGCACAACTAATCCTGAACAGTGCCTATGTCTGCACAATTAAATGACTGAAACAATTTAAAAACTGTAATAACCCATTAATCATTTATCGCTATATCTATATCGCTAGCAAATCTAGTGTCAAAATGTAGTGAAGTGTCAACACTACACCACAGTTTCTAAGGTATTATATGTATTAATTAAGTTATTTGCAGTACCATCATTAGCAGCATTTTGTTACGTCAGCCACTACTAGTAAAAAACCTAAGTGAAAGGCAGAAGCACAGCTTGCTCAAAGCTTTAATCTACAACAGTTATTTATGAAAGCACAATATAATTGATTTTTGAAATGTTATTCAAAACTAGAAGAGTTTAAAAGCTTAAGGCTTTGATTTTTTTTCTTTCTCTGAATTGTAATGAATTTGTTTATATAGCCAGACACAAGATCATTCTTGTTTGTACTCTCGGGATGAAATTTTTGATTGAATTTGGTGCAGGGTCTGTATAAAGAAACTATTTTGAGCTTGTATTGTATGTGAATTGAAGCACTTCAAACTAAATGTCACTCACATCTAATATACACAATGCACCGTAGGAGACGGTTGAGGGTGTTATAACTGCCACATCAGTCATGCATTGTACAGAGGGAAATGAATAGCTTAAAAATACACAAATCTCTATAAAATGCCAGATGTCTGTAAAATGTCATTTAGTTCAAAGTGAGACCAGTTTACCAGAAATTAGCAGAATAAGCTTAGATACACAGGATACATTAAAAAGAACAACCTGATTAACCCAAGTTTTGATGTCTGGAATACTTCATTGTAGTGAACATTTTCATTCTGTATAAAAGCATGCCATGCAAGTTATGGAGTGTCCTTGGTTTTCTTTTGGCCTTGTAAAGATGTTTGAAAGAGAAGGTTCTCTTTCACAGTTTTGCTTTTTGAAGTTCGTAAACCACAGCAGGATATTCAACAGATATGGGGATCAGATTCTGTTTGATGCCATATTTTTTCCTCACATTTTATTGCCAGATTATGAATTGTTTGAGGAGCTAAGGATTGTTTCCCCAGAGCCTTCTATTCAAAATTGAAATGTACAAACATACGATAAAAAAGTGAAATGTAAAAAGTGAATTTCTTGTCGATAAGAATGCATTTTAAGTCTATATATTTGTCTTTCAAAATAACCAAACATTCAAACATTTTATGATCAAACAATGTCAAATAATTTATTTCCTCTTCTCAGAACAAAATTATAAATAAATTTGCTGTACTGCCTTTAATTCTCTAAGAAACTATTTTATACGAAAATATTTTAGCTATCACTCTAAAAAAATCACGTGTTCTGCTTCTAAAAGCATTTTGTGGAAATCCAGATTATTATAGTTGCTATTCATTTTTGTAAATGTGATCTGCCCTAGTTTAAGGCTAATAAGAAAGCACATTATACCAGATATTGTGGGAGTTAGTAATCACTGTGAACATACAACGCAATATGATAGCTCAGGGGAGCATAGTGGAGGAAGTGTTTATTTCATGTTGCATCAGTGTAGGAAATGGACACCAGAATAAAGTGGCCCATAAAACAAATACAATAACTATAAGCACATTGATCCAGGATGGTTCATATAATGCAAAATACCATCTTTTAACTGTACATCTTTTATTTTTGTATCATCTACATAACAAACTTAAAGCCTCTCTAACACATATTGTTTTAGCTTTTAAGCAGCAAGCACTTGATGCAAAAATGCATCGCCATAATCTATGATCATCTGGTCAAGGTAACTAATTAAATCTCACATTTTATAGCTGTTTTGCTAGTAATCGTTCTTGAGTAATGTATTAGAAAAGCAGATACCATTGACAATCACTTTTTACTGTAGACAGTAAGTGGTGCTGTTTTGTAAACAAACTTTATAAATCAGTTCACTTGCCCTGGTGCTTTAAAAACCTGAACCCATTTATTATAAAACCATTCAAAAATACGCACTATACACACAAGTATGGACATGTGCTTTTATGCAGTTTATTTTACGCAACAGAATGTGGGTGTGCTTAAAACCATTTCAGCAAAATTCAACAATTCTGAGACTATTGCCTGGACATTGCAGCTTGTACAATAGTGCCTGATCTGGCTGCGAATATGGGCCCTCCACGGGCGCGCCCATCGCGGCGCGCATCTTGCCCGGGAGGGTTGCCACGGCTGTTCCTGCGCGTACGCTTAACGGGCCCAGGTTAGCGACTGCTTCCACCCCGCCTTTGCGGTGCACGTGGCGAGAGGCCAGTGACCGGTCC
>JAOUQU010409280.1:0-11606 GCA_028566735.1 Ammoglanis amapaensis
ACACACACACACACACACACACAGAGAGACACACACACACACACACACACACACACACACACACACACACACACACACACACACACACACCTCTTACTTACCTCCACACATAACTTGGTATCTGTTGTGTGTCTCTCTTCTCTTTTAGCACCAGTATATTTTCCCGCCATTTCTCCTGAGGGGATTAAAACACCGCGGTTCTCTTCATGTTCCCGGAACGTTTCACACTTAAAACTCCGAGTAAAACCACAGAACTCTGCTTCTCTATTTAAACCTGTTTACTTTCTTCTTCTTCTTTTTGTTGTTGTTGTTGTTGTTTATGTTTAGCGAAAACAAAAACACAAACACATACTAACTCCACGTAACCAAAGTGCAGCGCGAGCACAACTAGTCACATGACGCACTGCTGTCTCACGTGACCAACCGGCATTGAGTCACGTGATCCACAGAGCGACAGCTCGACGAGATTCATTTTTGGTAATTTATTTAATGTATTTAATTATTTGTATTTAATTATATGTATGTATTTTAACTAAATAATAGAGGATTTTACCGTCACATTTACATTGTGTGTACAGTGTACCGGTGATGTTGGTAACTAATAGAAACAGTATAATAGTGTAATAGTATCATAGGGCAGTATTATAACATTATAACATTATAATAAGAATATTGTAATAAGTATAATAAAATAGGTTCAGTATAATAGGTATATTATAATATGTTTAGTGTAATAGAGTTAATTTGAGAGACTGTTCAGGTGTTTAGTGTATTCACTAGTGTATAGTGTATATTCAGTGTATAAATAAGTAATAAGTGCTGGTAACACTAGATGATGGATGGATGCTACTTGTTGTTTTTAAATGTAAAAATCAGCCGTTAACATTTTTTTATTTTGGACTCATTCTGTTTCTCGACGTGAGATTTACTAATAAATAAATGAGAAATAAAACGTGTACATGGTACATCAGTTTTACCTCATTATTCCATTTCTATATGAGAACGATTTCTTTTGTGTGAGACTGAAGTATTTATTCTACATTTCAGAATCCTTACAACAGACTCGGGGGGGGGGGGGGGGGGGTCATGAAAAGGTACGAGAGGAAAAAACAGACAAAAGAGTGAGAATGACAAAAGGAAAGACATTATCATCTCCGGCCACGATGGGCAGCTTTCTGTGGTGGACAGTTATCTGACTTATCTTCTTCCCATTGTGTGTGTGTGTGTGTGTGTGTGTGTGTGTGTGTGTGTGTGTGTGTGTGTGTGTGGTCGGGGATTAATAGCTCTGCTCCTGTCTGATGGATGTTATTGAAGCTTTTGTGCTGCCAATCACTCGTTTTCTTGGCTCTGCCTCACTGCCATGCTGAATAAACCCTTTTAGTAATTCATCCGTAATCCATCAAATGATATTTTAGGTGGGATTAAAGATACAGAAGATCAGAGAGGAGCTCGAGTGGACCGCTGCTAGATCCTATCAAATCGGGTTCGAATCTCAGCTGTGACATCGTCACGGATCTATACAGATATTACATCCATCCATCATCCATCCATCATCACGTGTTATTAGTGTTTAATCCGATTTATGATCACGGTGGGACACACACTGGACGAATACACTAAACACCTGAACAGGTCGTCAGGGTACAGAGACAAACATGTCTCTAATGTTATAATAACTAATGTTATAAATGTAAAAGTGACTTTATTACATTCTAAAGGAACGTTAAAGTCATAATCAATCATAACACTTTTACTTTTGATATTTAGGTTCGAGTATTTGAGAGTAAAAACTTTAGTATTTTAACATGAATAATATTTTACTAGCACTGTGAATTCATGATGATGGGATTAATGTTTGCACTCTTCAGCCTTTATTAAGTAAAATTCATCTGATTCTTATCAGTTGTACTCAGATGCTGCTTGGTGAAGAAAACCATCCGTCATTTACTCGACATGATTGAGTAAAAACCTACAAGACGTTCCGGTCTTTTCTCTGCTTAGAAGGAACAATAAAGCGTCACTCTTATAAACACACGAATGCTTACAAACTCTTACACACCCCATCAGGACACAAGATGGACGTGAGCTTGTTATCTGGACTTGAATACATCACACGTGTCTGACATGCAGCCCCGTCTGTGGTCAGGAGAAGTTATGGGATAAGATCTCATCACACCGAGCCATTCATGCCAACCACAATGGACCTCGTTCTTAGAGTTCATGAACTCCGGGACTCCACAGAACCATGATTGTGGATGTAGATACGATCAGGACGATGCTTTATTAACACATCCAGGACCAAATGTAAAACTTAAGAGGATGTAATGTGCTCATTGTGCTCCGGTTATGATAGTCGAGCTTTAGGCAGTAATGGATTGTGTTAGTTGATGGTATCTGGGGGAGGGAGGGGTGGTATTTAGGGGTTAATACTTTGCCCATACTGTTTCCATCACGTCTGGTGGATGACATTAGGAGGATATTTGTGCCAATCACAACCCCCATGATGGCACAGATTCCCACAGAGCTGCAGCGGGGGAACAGTTACAGTTCAGAAGACGGACACTAGGGGGCAGTGTAGTTCCATCACTATCTGATTTCTACATACACAAGTGTGTTAGAATGATGACGGTGTGTAATTATACTGACTGTAGAAGTGAATGTATAAGTGTAAACTTCCTGTTCTCATTCAAAGCCACTTTTAAGAGAGAGAGAGAGATGAGAGAGAGACTTATAGACAGACATCAAGATTAGAAGGATAGACAGATAGATAGATAGATAGACAGACAGACAGATAAATAGAGACTTATAGTGATAAGTGAGTGATACAATCACTGCAGTATAATACATGTATGAATATATTTTTATACATTAATATAGTTTTATTTCATTATACTATCGTTATATGTGTATCCGTGACTTCAGCGTCGTCTCTCTGAACATTAAACCCTGAACATTTCTTTGTTTCTGGATGGAATGAAGTAACTGGACGATGTAATTAAAAACGTTGCTGACCGTCACTCCGGGTGTTTACAGTAAACCAATTACAGAAGTGAATTCTAAATCAAAGATTTCACACAAACGAAGTGTGTTTGTAAGAACAGACACACAAACGAAGTGTGTTTGTAAGAACAGACACACAAACACAGTGTGTTTGTGAGAATGCGTGGAAACACATCAGCTGTTTCTCTTTATCCCCGGCGAGCCATCACACTCCCTGCTGCTTCCACCGAAATAATAATGCAAACATTCACAATAACTGTAAACAAATGTTTATGTTGTGTAACGGATCGCTCATCAAAAGTCTGTCTGTCGGCGTGTCTGTCTGAGAAATCTCTTTTAATAACTAAACGTTGAACAATTTCATCATTAACTGCTTTTCATTCTCTCACATTTGATGCTGTTTCTCGAGGATAATGAGAAGCTGAGATTTAGACGTGTTGTTTATGGATCTTGTTTTTGGTGGTGCACGGTTTGATGTGACCAGGGGTCCTCGCTCCTGCTTTCTGTCTGTCTGGAATTAAAAACGAGTTTAAAACGAGTTGATGTACATTAAAGAGGCACAATAAAGCTAGATCAGGATGCGGGGAGAGTTTGTGACTGACAGACAGACAGATACAGACAGATAGATGTGGAATTGAACCCGGGACTTCTGTACGGCGAGAGTGATAACCACTAAGCTACCGTGCCGCCCGGGTTGTTAGTTACTTCTGGGTAAACGTTACACTAATACTTTGGTTATTGAATCCAATCAAACGTTTGGTGCGTTTCCATCGACTCGCCAAACGTCAACCAAAGTGGAAACGCAGCCAATGATTCGTCCGGGATGATTAAGCAGATGAAAGTGGCGTCTGTGTTGACGTATTATTTACACACGAGGTAACACATTGTGACAGAAACCTGGGAGCTCCTGCTCCTCCCGGGAGAACCGTCTCGTATAAACGCATCCATTCATTTGTGTCACCGGACTGACACGTTCAGCCGGTACCACAATGGTCTCCAAACGGCATCATCAACCTCCAGCTGCTGCCACGGCAACCCTGCCCACATCCCTGTCAGTCAGCGTGAGTGACAGAGCCTCCCCTTGTGGACGGCTGATTACCGGCACGAGCGTGGGCAGCGGCGATAAAGCACGGAGAGACGATCACCCCTGTGCAATATGGCTGTCATCCTGTCCGGTGTAGCACAGCCACTTTGTATTTCCACCCCGTTAATGATGACAATGTGATACACAGAGGGGCCCCCGGACACCGGCGTTGCCTCTTAATGCTGTTGCTTATTTACACGATGATACTCTCGACATGATAAGTGATCTGGGAAAGACCACAGTGACATTTATTGTGCACGTTTCGATATGCCAACACACACCGGGGGGGGGGGGGGGGGGGTTGTTATGACAGGACGGGGATAAATCCACCTTCTGTCAGTCTTCATAAGAGTGACCATAATGAATAATCTCGCTCTCCTGGCCCCGGGTTTGACAGGAATCCTGAAGGGTTTGTGTTTAGATTGTGTATTCGTCTGGATGGATGATTTTGTTGCTTTACTCTTGCAAATACCAGTTAAAATTTAGGACAGGTGTAGCCTAGTGGCTGAAGTACCGTACTACAGGCTGACTCGGTTGTACCTTTGAGCACCACTCTTATGTCTCAGTTGCTGAGATAATTGGTGACGTGGAGTGCAGTTTGCATGTTCTTCCTGTGTTCCATCTTCGGGTTTAATACGAGTGATTCCGTTTTCTCCCACAGTCCAAAAACATGCAGGTAAGGCAAAATAATATATATATATATGTATATGTATATATAATACTGTAATGTACACAATAGTGTATATTACTCGATTGTGTACAGTACAAATTACTGTAGTATAAACCACACAATAGAGTATAGCACCCAATATTGTATACCGGTAGTACACAATAGTGCACTAGAACACACACACACACACACACACACACACACACACACACACACACACACTTCTGTTCTCTGTTGCTGGTAGAAGGTGTAAGTTGGAGTTGTTGTTTTTTTGGCAGCCAACAACACACCTCTTTATGCAGGACTTTCTTTTGTCTGTACATATGATCCACATCGTACGAACCATAAGCAGTTGCTTGTTGCTAAGACACACTGACTCTTGTGGTCGAAGTGTTAACTGTGATTTATTTCAGTCACCTACAGCTGTCAGTAGATAAAGTCCCCACCCAGAAGCCCAGGATGTCCTGGTTCTTATAGCCAGATGCAGTAATGGCATTTTTTCTTTCGCTCTTGCTTTATGGTGGATGTTACCCGGGTACTATTCAGGACGAGCTAGTTAATCTTACAGAATGGACGCTGGGCAGAGCATCGCGAGCCTGAAACCTCGAACCTAAAACCTTTTTACTTCTCTTGTGTTGGAAAGGCGTCTGTACAAGTGCCAGAGACGTCGTGATGAATAAAAGCCATAAAAGATCCTTCACTGAACGGGCAATCTGCCCTAAATGACTGAAATCACATTTCCTTTATGTTCTTTTAAGCTTTTAGGTTTTTGTCTGCAACCGGCATCCATTTGGAATTATTTTAATGTTCCCATCTAAAACAAAAAAAAATCTTTTATGATTAAAAACAAATATAAACAATTCAATAATAAAACAAATGAAATGGATTAATCCAGGACACAATAACTAAACTTTAGCTCATGGATTTGTTTAGGTGTAAACACGGAGTAAATCCAGTCCTACTACAGGAGGAAATCGTATCTTCGGTTCCATCAGGAAAAGCGACCGTCAGCTTCTGCTTGTGTAAAACGATTTCCAGGAATCAATCACTGGAGGGATAAAAGCTAAAAGATAAGAGGAGCTTTTATGGAACGATGCTTGAGACCATCTAACAGTTTCCATGAGCAATGAACCAACGCCACATGGAGATCAACCATCGCTCACAATCACCGCCACCCTATTTATCATCCTAACAAACCCGAGCGTGGATGTTCGGAAGGTCACGTCCACCCCCCTCCCCTCCCATTTCATTCAAAAAAAAAGGAAATAGTAAATAAATTCAGACTCAGCAGCGAACAAACATTAACATTAATGTTTTGGGCTTGATTTGATCGGTTGATCTGGCGCCATCTACTGTCTACTGGATGATTTGCAAACCTGTCCGAAGCTATAAAGTAGGATGGCGCCCTCTAGTTTTGCACATGACCATGGCAGCACGGTTGGTTTACATTACCCTTCATTACACTCGCGTGCACCTGGAACGCCGGACTTCGAGATCTGGGTTTGATTCGAGTACCGGGAACCCACCGGACCTGTGATGTTGGGGTGTCTGGGTTGAAGACATGTTCCGTGATCGTGATCGATTCAGGGTATCTGGCGCCACCTACTGAATCAGTCGCAATCCGGTCGGAATCCGTAAACCAGGATGGCGGCCTGGGTCTAGTCCCACATTTTGATAGATGAGACGTGATAGTAGGCGAGATGTTGATCTGAGCCTAACCGGTGACTTTTCTGCTCCCCGTGGGCTCTAAAGAGAAACTACCAGAGCAACTTTGGCCTAAAATGAAATTTAAAAGCGGTGAAAATAAAAGAAAGCTTGGAGTAATATGACTGAGAGACTCCAGAACAAATCCACCCCCTCGCTTTGTTTTTTTATCCTCAGGCCAGGATCGAGCGGATTTAACAATATCACATCCTCTGATGAAGCCACGTGAATGAAGACTGGAGGAATGATATCAGACCTGTCATGTGTTCTGCTAATGACGATGTTCTCAGGTGAAAACTGACGCCATACGAAAAACTCATGAACTTGAAATTACCTGAGCACCCCGGGGGCGTTCATAAACCCGCTTCATTCACGACTCCCGGAACGAGTCTCATAATTAATTCGGAAATGAAAGATTTCATATCAGAGACGGGGCTACAATAATGCTTCTTTAATCAAGATGTTGGGGTGACTGGGACGTCATCTCTATGCCTGGACCTTTAATAGGATGTTTGGAAATTCTTAATATATAATCTGACGTGAATTAAAATAGTTCTCATCCTTTTTATTTATATTATTTACTCCTTGTTTTCCACTCTGTACCCCGTTACTGGATTCTTATGGAGTCTCCAGATCTTCCTCCAACCACATCGAACTCAGTGTTCCTGCAGCACCTGTTTATTCTGCAACTGTAATTCACCTGGTGGCATGTTTGCATGTTTTTGGACTGTTGGAGGAATCCCGGATCACCCAAAGGAAAACCACAAACAAACAAACAAAAGAACTTGGAAAGTACCTGGATCGCCTTAGACAGGAATGAACCCGGGACTTCGGGTTGAAACCCCCCTGGAACCCCCCTGGAGTCAGAGACGGGAGGTTCGAAAGCAGCCAATCGCAGAACAGTATTCATCTCTTCACACAAACACACGCACACACACACACAGACACACTAACGCTCACATACAGACATACACACACACATCAGAAGCTCTCCTCAGTCAGGATGGGGTTCAGCATCAGTAGAACACAAGAACCCAGTTAAATCAGATGTGCTGAGTTGTAGGAGGACAGACAGTCGGACACTAAAGATAAAATAAAATTACTTACATATAAAACGATGCATTTCAAATTGTTATGTAAAAAAGAATAAAAGGTCTGGTAGGTGATTGGGTTAAGAGAGGTGAGACGGAGAGGTTCATGTTCCTGTAATCAGATCAGAACAATGTGATATGAACCAATCACCACAAAACTTAGAAGAAGAAACTTCATCAGATATTAATGTATAAGGAATCTGGAATGTTCCTCCAGTGCATCCTGTTGTTTGTTTGTGTGCCCGGGTTCTTATTAATGACAGAAGCAGGTCTCGTGTTTTATGCTGAATGCAGCTGCTGTCGGATTTACTGAAACTGTTTCTGTCATCGACGCTCGAATCCCAGCGAGATGAAGAAGCTCCACTGCTCAGACGATCCAAATCCTGTCATCCTTAAATGTTGATCATAAACGAAACATCGTAAACATCGAGGCACCGACATCTACAGAGAGAGACGACTTTATCTACATGCGTGCGTACAACATTGTTTTGATGGCTGTAGTGCTCCCCCTTGTGGTGTGTGTGGCAATTCATCTGCATTATTTAGATCCCGGTGATGTCAAAAATAAAATAATAATAGGATGAGATTGTTAATGTTTTAAATAACTTCTGATTTAATGATCACCACATTTCTGCTGCAGATGGTTTCATAAACCGTAATCGTTAAAACACCAGGAGTTTCACGTTTAGTTTACACAACTGCAGTTCCTGTTAAAATAATGTATTAATTATTTTATAATATTCTGATAAATGTCATGACAAACGCTTGAGATCTGTTAATGAAATTCAGCTCAAGTACATTTGAAAAGCATCTTTAATTAAGTGTGTCGAATGAAATGCATCTAATTTAAAGCATCTTATGTTGAATCGATTATCTGAAGCAGCACTTTTATACATTCATACGTTCATCTATTAATAATCTCGTTTTTATCAGCGCTGTTGATCCTGTTTCAGCTCACGGTGCGACACACACTGGTCTGAAACACACGGGTGCGACACACACTGGTCTGAAACACACCGGTGCGACACACACTGGTCTGAAACACACCGGTGCGACACACACTGGTCTGACACACACCGGTGCGACACACACTGGTCTGAAACACACCGGTGCGACACACACTGGTCTGAAACACACGGGTGCGACACACACTGGTCTGAAACACATGGGTGCGACACACACTGGTCTGACACACACCGGTGCGACACACACTGGTCTGACACACACCGGTGCGACACACTGGTGCGAGACACCACACACTGGTGCGAGACACACTGGTGCGAGACATCACACACTGGTGCGACACACACTGGTGCGACACACCACACACTGGTCTGACACACACCGGTGCGACACACACTGGTGCGACACACCACACACTGGTGCGACACACACTGGTGCGCACACTGGTGCGACGCCACAATCGAACCCGATCCATGCAGTGAAACACACGCTTACATATATACACACACGAATGAAGAAACACAAGAAGGCAGTAGTGAGCACAGAAGCCTGGCACCGTGGTGCAGCCCTATTCTAGCTACGGCACCCGGGGAGCAGTTTGAGGGTTTGATCTCTCATTTAAGAACCGGCAACCTTCTGATCACAAACCATCTGGGACACATTTGTGTGTGTGTGTACGTGTACGTCTATGTGTGTGTACATAGTTTGTCTCTTTACTGGACTTGTTTCCATGTCCCCGGCGGGTCGGCCGCCCTCGTGTTAGTGTGTGGTGCATCATCCCATAGGTGCTAACCCATTAGCATGATGCTAACTGCGTTAACTTAGTAAGTGAAACCTGATGTTAGTGCAGTCTTGCATTCAGTCTTGTGCTTGGCATGAAAGAAACAGAAAGCCAGATGAAAGCCAGATGTTGTTCCTTAGAGTTCAGATGTTACGATCGAGGAAGAACGATAGAAATGTACCGAAAGTCCTTCATGGGAAGCAAATGATCAAAATTAGAAATGTACCCGGAGGCAGGATGAGCCGGAACGTTTTACTCAAACTGCATCTCAATGACTTGGACAGGGGGAAAAAAGACACCCCCCTCCACCCCCCAAGGACAAAAGACAGTTCAGTGTATCGGTGTGGGTGGGTCTGTGTCTGAATGGCTGAATGAACTGTAAACACCGGTGGTTAATACACGGAGAGAAAAGGGCAGATGCACTGGCACGCTGGCACGACATGAGGACGCCACGCCGAACATGCCAGGCTAGTGCGGTAAACAAAGCAAACCTCGAACGTGACGACCATTGGTACGAAGGAGCTGGAGACACGTTTAATATAAAAGTCAGAGGTGAGAGTGAGACAGCTCGCTCGGTTTGGTCCTGGGATTCGGCATTGTGATGCCACAGACAGAAAATACCAGCGACGCTCCAGATAATCAGCCACAGACGTGATGAAGAGAATTATTATTATTATTATTATTATTATTATTATTATGGAGGGATTATGAGTGTAAATCTGACATAACAGAACACTAAATGATTCCAGACAAACTCAAACGTTTCCTGCTGTGTTCCGTACTGTGTACATTCTAAATTATTATTGATATATTACACTTAACTACAGTGTAATTCAACTACACGACACCAGGGGGCGTCATGTTTCTGAAGGTTGTTTGTGTTTACTCTCTCCGGTTTTAGTGATGAGTGAGAAACGTTGTTGTTGTTGTTGTTGTTGTTGTTGTTGTTGATTTTATCGGATTGATATTAAACGAATGATTTTAAATGTCGATCATAAACAAAACATCGTAAATATGGAGGCACCGACGTCTACAGAGAGAGAGAGACGACTTTAACTACAAGTGTGTGCCCTGTATCGTTTTGATAATTCTAGTGCTCCCCCTGGTGGTGTGTGTTGCTATACAAATACTTATTGATATACAAAGAATTCGTTATTCTACACTCAGTAACTGAAGACGTAACTAATAACTAACAAGGTGTTTATAGTAACTGCAACATTATCAGATCCATAAATAAAGATTTTTACTCTGTTTCATCTTCTGCTTATATTAAAATAAAGTTAGTTTATTCGCTATTTAGATAAAAATCACTAAATCTGAACTTTCTGGTCGTTGCATGAAACTAAATCTTGCCGTGCGTGTCTCTTTTATCCAGGACGACTAAACACAAATATATTCTGTAGTTTTGTTTATGTTTATCTAACCCTCATGACTTTCCATCATTACGTGTACACGTTGTTGTTTACTGACACACACATACACACTCACACACACTCACGGTGCCCACCGGGGGACCATAAACCCCCTGAATGCTTTTGAATTAGAGCCGGTTGTACCGATGCTGTTAATCTATCGTCACCGAGTCCCGAACGGTGCGAGTCTTCCGACCGGACCTTTAATAAATGTGCTGATAGTGAAATGTGGATCTCATCAGACACAGATGAGGTGAATAACTCAAAACGCCGCGCACATTTACCACAAGACATGTCAAGGAGCCGGAAAAGGATCCAATAAACATTACAGCATAGAAGAGAAAGAGGGTTCGAGCCAGAAGACAGACGGAGAAATAAAAAAATAAAAAAACCAGCGTCTGAGATGTGACAGAATTCTCACTGAATACTAATCTGCATGCATAAATGACAAATGTAAGATTTATAATGTCGGAAATAAAATTTAAAAAAATGCTGCCGATGATGTGACAATCCTGGCACGCTGCCGATCCATACTGCTCATTTCTAATTCATGAAGGATATGAATTACAGATGAGGCGTATTAAAAGTGCCAGTGAACGAGTGATCGTTTGAATAAAAATCATCCTCATGCTCGTGCTGAACTCAGATCAATAAGAGGCTGATTGCAGATTTGTGCTCGTTGCTCTGGGCCCAAAAGGTTAATGAGGGTTTTTCAGGGTTGTCAATAATGGGATCTGTTAAGCCGGGGAGTGATCAGGGGCGTAAATCTTCATTATGAATATTAACATTACTGAGGAACGCTGCATTTTAAATAATCCCCCCTGACACACACACACACACACACATACACACACACACACACACACACACACACACACACACACACACACACACACACACA
>JAOUQU010409300.1:0-11605 GCA_028566735.1 Ammoglanis amapaensis
ATGTTTGTTGTTAAGAATATACGTGCATTCATTCAACATTTTAGTAGCAAAATAATTGCGATTAATTGCGATTAATTGCGATTAATTAATTACAGACCCTGTAATTATCTCGATTAAAATTTTTAATCGAGTCCCACCACTAATATATATATATATATATATATATATATATATATATATATGCATGACACTTGTCAACCTTTTGAATTATGTTTTTTTCAGTAAAGTACAGGTTGAGAAATAACAAAAATAAAATATAACAAAATAATAACAGCTGCAACATAAGACAAAACATCTAAAAAAGAAATATGCATTCTTTATATATTATTAATTTAAGAGCATTTTCACGTTTTACGCTTTAGTTACATTCATGCATGACAGACTCGAGCACAGTCAAGGTCAATTGTTCTCGCCCCGTAATGTTTTTGGACTGTGGGAAGAATACCAGAACACTGGTGCAGTTCATGTGAAATCAGGAAAAACCCACACAGAGGAAGAACATGCAAACTCTAATGACAAGAACTAAAAGACAACTGTTATATAATTGGAAGCATGCCATGTATTTATATATTCAGTATAAATACACACCAAACACCAAAAGAATATTCGAATGTAAAATATATATGCAAAGTTATTCGGTTATACACTTCTTCTGTGTTGCTACATCTTTGAAAATACTTTAATAAAGCAGTGAAATGCTGGTAGTGAACACAACAGTATTATTACAGGACATTTACAGCAGAGGCATGACTGAGCATCACGAGACCTAAGTGAAAGTAAAGACAATGCTGCATTCACATGCTCCCACGATAATTGAATCCTAGAGTTTATTAAAAGTTTGATTAATCGTACGAATGATAGTATAATGGTACGTGTATATTTCATGTATTATAGGATGCCAATCATAAATAATATAATTTAAGAAAAATAACCATAAATGACAGAATTGTTACAAAACTAAATTAAAGTTTAGAGTTAAATTAATGAATTAATAGTTAATAATATTTTTTATATAAATAATAATTATTTAAATTAGGCACAACATTATATATTTGACTATTTTGACACTGTTCCAGAGGTTATAACGTAAATATTGCATACATTACATATCAATGTAACATTTTTTGTTTGTTTTAAAATCACGTTTTCCACTATATGAATATATGTTGTTGTGTAAAGGCAATTTAAAGATCGCCATATGAACATCATTTTCGTAGAGTCTGGAACTTATATTTACAACAATTCGTATTGCACACGAATGTAGCACGAACAGGCTATACTAGGTTTAACCCGGTTACTCTCAAGTCTGAGGACTCTGTGCCAGTAACCAGCGTTTATAAACAAGTTGTGTGTCAAACTCACCCGTCAAGTTAGTTAACCTACTGACTTCTAGAAGTTATTGTCCGACGTAACGTTAGGTCAGACCCGAATGTTTTCATTTTACCCAGCTGTCAAGCCCTCACAACTGTGCAGGAATTAAGGAATAAAGTTTAGAAGTAAATATATAGCCATTCCTACCTCACTCCAGATAATAAAATGAATCATATCCAGATCCTGTCAGTTGTTCGTTTGGTAGTTGAGGACAGTTCCGTATTTAGTTGTTGTTTTCTGTGCTGCTTGTTCCTCTTCCAACAAACACACGAAAAACATTTTCACTATTAAAAACCACGGTGTTTTCCTACCCGTAGTCCGACAGCTCCCGCCCCCTCAGAGTAGATTGGCTAACAGATTGCGCTCAGAAATATTTAGCCAATCGGAAAGTAGCAATCGCATGGGACGAACCAATCATCACAACGAAGTCTAAACTCTTCTGAAAAAGGCTGAGAGAGAACAGTGTGATGGAGTTTCATAATTCACCTATCAAACATATATCCAACTTCATCATGCTAACGGGAAACGTGTACTATAGCTGCGACATGGTAATCTCTTTCCTCCTATTATAGCTAGACTGGTATACAGTCTACAGACCAAGATAACCCAGCAAAATAAAGATGTTAATGACACATTTCATCCCCGAGTTAATTAGAGTACAATTTTGGCAGGTGTTGTGCCAAATTCAGACTCCCCGACATCCTCCCATTTTCGTGCCCTACGTGATTTTATTAATTTCTAAGTAATTACAAATCTATAATTATACTTCACAGCAAACAGGACCCACAACCAAATCAACTCACTGTAGTGTTAAGTGTAGTAAATATTATTAATCTAAATGAACCAAATAATTTGTTATGACCGTAGCACTAAACGAGACTGGCCTCAGGTCTACAGGCTTGTTGTGAAAGAGAAGTAAAGATTTGCCTTTACTTAGAAACCAGCGAAATCATGACTATCATATGTAACAGCAGGCGTGCACATGAAAGGAGCAAAATTCTGCTGGGGAACAGAATTTGGCACAACACATGTTTTACTTTTGAAAACAATGACACAAACAAAAAAGCAGTTTTCATATCCCATTTGATCCATCACATACCTTGTCAAAATCTGCAAATATTTGAAATTGCGTTCCAGGTATTTAACATGCAGTTCAAACCGGGTTGTAGACCATGAGGAGGCAAAGTAGGATAGAGTGAGCTGCTCCATCCTTGGATTATATCGATTGCAACAAGAGATGCTCCAGGGACTAGTGGTACAGCATCAGCTCACATCAAAGATCAAATAACATTATCCTTCACATTAGACTCCCATAGTCAGAAATAAACTGCAACGACCCCAATGCCTTCACATGGTCTACTGTGTGTAATCTTCAAACCCTGATATGCAGAAAAAGCAGATATCATGTTACATGCCTCCGCTAATGCAGTTTTAAAAGGTATTGATCCAGTCTGTCATGGTCAGTGTAAAGAGTACACCAGAAATATCGAGTATTCTTACTACCAAAGGATGATTACACAAAATACTGACTTTTTCCTGTAGAGTTCAGTTTGTTCTGGGTTTTTTCAATTAACAAAGAGAATCAAGTGAATGTAATAACAATATCAAGCTATACTTAAAGAACTGTGGCTAATAAAACGCTTGTTGTGGCCTAAAAGAGAGTTCTGTATCTCACTGCATTTATGTGACGAAAATATTCACACTATTGTCATGAATTAGAGCATTCAGTTTAGCGTGTGGTAGTGTGGTATATACGATCCTCAATCAGACTAAATGATAAATGCAAGAAAACGAATCCATTCATGTATCCCAGAATCACTTTAAATTAATTAAATACCTTTGTCATTAAGATTGTTGCAGGCCCTCAAAAGGTTTAGCAAAGCATTAAAAAAAATCGCATTGTAATTTAAAGCAAATAAATGGAAAAGAAAACATTTTTTTGTTTTGGAATTTTTTTTATTATTCCCAACATACCAAACTTGGTCTTCAGTGCAGTTAGAATATACATAGAAAGTAGTGCAGCTAGGTGCACGTTTGAAATGCACAACAGAACCAGTATTTTTATTTTTACAATATTGCTTTAAGTTTATTCCTGCTCCACTAAGAACTTATGAGTTTCCAGTCAACCGTTAAGTCTGTATGGGGCAATACTGCATTGTACTGACATAGTTTAAAATGTCCTTTTTTTCATGTAATCAAGTGCTGTAAAGACATCGTCGCCATCACAGACAATATGGACCGAACATTTTAAGTTCCTGAGAATACTTCCTCTGGCATAATGCCAACAGTTTGGTCATGAAGTTTAATACTGTCTGATCATCTGAGTTCTTCCTGAAAGTAACGAAGCAAGAAAGCAGAGACACAAAATGTAAAAGGGAACAAATATAAAGTAATTGTGGGGCAGCCATCTCCACATGTATCTAAAGTGTAACATTAGGTACAGCATTCTCCTCCCACAAAGACTTGAAACATGGTTGAAGAATTGTAGCTGGCAGAACAGGAAAACCAGTTCCTTCTCCATTTCTATCGTTTTGCATAGCAATGAGTCAATCTATCTTCTTTCAGGTTTTCCTTATTGTGCGACGTGTCTGCCATGCATGTAGCTTGTTATACGCTGTCTGGATCATTTCTTCCAAATGGCCAGTCAGCTGTACAGAATAAAATGAAGATTATACTATCATCACGACACAAATTACTTTGAACAAATGTGTTTTTAACATTATATTAAATCCATCTACACCAAACAATAACAATACCAATTGTATTTGCAATACAGCGTAACATGCAAGTTGGCCCAGTGGGCAGTGATGGCTTAGTAATTAAATTATTGGAATAGAGACAACAACCTTGCCAGGTCAAGACCCACTACCACAGAGTTGGCCCTGTTGGGCCCTTGAGCAACGCCCTGAAAAAATTGGTGTTCCGCGATCATTGAAAGTTGCTTGAATAAAGGCGTCAGCTAAATGCTACAAACGTAAATGATCATATGACAAGACCGCTATAATTAGTTCTGTTTTCGGTTATGTTACCATAATGATGGACCACATTTTCCATATAAAAACATATTTAGAATACGACAGCTTTAAAGAATCAAATCAATAATGAAAATTTAACGCAATGTAAAATATTTCTCCAGTTACACATTGTAATTTCACAGAATGTTGAAAAAAAACAAAGGATATTAAATGATCTGATATTTTGAGTAATCTTTTGGAAAATTGGCATCTGCTCGTATCCACATAGGGAAGCTAATGTTACACCACAAGTCCATAACGTTTTAAAAGAATGATCATGCATATAAATATATTCATAACAACAGTGCTACAGAGTGAGCCATTGTGGTTAAGATACAGGACTAGTAATCCGAATTATGTCAGTTCAATCCTCAGCACTGCTAGGTTGTTGCTGGTGGGTCCTTGAGCGCGGCCCTTAACTCTGTTACTAAGACTGTAACTGTAATGCTAGTCAGTTTGGATAACGGCTAAAAGACTTTTTTATCTTCAGACAAAAAGATTTGTTCTAGGATATCAGCTTCAAAAGGTAATTATTTTAGGAAAACCAATATAGAATTTGAGATGTGTTTTTTAAGCTGGTATCCTAGAAAAAATGTCTATTTGACAAAAAACAAACTCTTTTTCTTGGATTGTTAATTGTTCTTAGTTATAGCCCTCTTATGAATGACAGTCAAATATAACACAATTGTTCAATGCTTTAAAATTAATGTGTTCGACTCAAATACTGACTGTGTGCAGTTTGAGGCCTGACCTGCCCTCTAGTGGATGCAACATTTACTCTTTCTGAGTCCATGTTGGTTAAATCCACCACATAAATGAAGATAGTTCTCATTAGCAAATATGCTTCATTTTACAAGGTTATACTAAAAACATCCAAATTCACCTCATTTGTACTGTGATAAGAAACCTGATCTCCCAGACAAAACCCCAAAAACAGACACAGGGAGAAACATGCAAACCATACAGAAAGACCCGGAATGTCTTGCTGTAGGGTAACAGTGCTATCCACATAAGATAAAATAACACTTAACCACCCACTTAGTACCACAGTGGGAAAATCAACATAGTCTGTTAGTGAATCATTCTTTAAAACAGATTTATATATTTCTGTACATTGACAAAAAAGATGTAGCAAGTAAGGGAGGTAGAATCTACTTATGTTTTAACTGTACTTTTAACAGACTAGCAAACTTACATTGGTGCCGAGGTACTCACGGTGGACCTTTTCTTGAAACGGGCGAAGCTTAGTTAACTGAAATTTTTCCAAATTAGACTGCATCTTAACCACCTTAACAGAACAAAGATATACATATTACTGACCATTTCCTAAAGACAAAATGTAAACACTGAACATAGCACTATACTCCCACCCCCACTTTATACTCCAACCCCAAACAATGGAAAACATTTAGTGTGTACCAATGAAAGTATATCTGTCTAGTATGGTAACTGCTTACACACCTTGAGGGCAGCTGAGCTCATCATGGGACACAAACTGCCAACCTTACAGGACATTCACCACTGCAGCCAAGCTTTAAAATCACATGGGTGCATACTGTCCAAAATGATTTTATAACGATCCCGTAGTATAAAATCCAGGACCAGTCAACTAAAGAACAGCTTTTTCTTGTAAACCAATAGTGTTAAACAATGCATATTTTAACCACAATTAGAAAGATCTGGTTAAAGAAATGTTTTCACTTCTTTTAACCCCACATCAAAATAATCCCCTCAAAATCAGGACTTATTGTATTACAGCTTGAGTTTATTTCTTTTAATATTTAAAAGTAATTCAGTTTTTTTAGATCTATTACAATCTACAAAGCATAAGACAAGCATAAGACTTGCTTATTTTCACATGGAACAGTTTCACTTTAAATGGTAATAATAACTAAATATAGTGTTTCCAAGTTTCCTAGTAAAACCTATTATACAAATTGAATAACCTTGTCCTAAAGCAATGACTGATTGTTGCCTGTAAGTGTGATGCTAGTACCTTTTCTTCCAGGAATGGTGTGTTGATGGGAAAACAGGACCAGAAATGTCGTAACAGCTCCCCTACTGCTATGTATAAGTGCTTTAGTTCATTTTGAACATCTGTGGGCACCAGCTCTACAACACACAGCAAGTTGTAAATGACCACTTACTAAGAGTAATATTATTACATTATTATTATTATAATACAGAATATTTAGAATGTTCAGGTGGTGAGTTTTATATTCAGGTCCACTACTGAAATAACAGTGGAATCATCAATTTTCTGTACACATAAACTATATTTGAGAGAGCTCACTTATTTCTGTTGCAGTTACCACTAAAGCATGCAAGAGTGTAACTTTCTCGCAGTTTCATTCAGGATCATTAAAGCTGGTTCATTTTGTCTATACAAAGTAAAAGACAACTTACGACTGACAGGGTGTTGTCCTCCAGACTGCATTAATACTCCACCAGGAGAAAGGGCTGATATGGCAGAACTAGCTGCACTACTGGACATCACCTAAAATTAAATTGAGTAAAAACATTCAGCCAAAATGCAAAAATTTCACAAAATTTCATTTCTATTAAAAACAACGTTAAATAATTTAAAGATACCTGTGTAAGGCAGGGTTTATAGCAGCTCATCTCTTGTTGGATGATGTTAAGTGAATTAATAATGTCTTGGCTAGTTGAGTAGTGATGAGACTGCAGGGGAATTGGACCATGGGAATAACTGAGAAAAAAAGTTGACATCCATCATAAGCCATGGGGCAAATTTAATGATAAAAAAACTAAATGTTTACAGCAGCCTTTTGAACTGCATAATATGCCAAGCCAAACAGAGCCACCCACTTCCAAAAAAATCATTCATTTCAGTAAAACCAACAGTCAGTTTTTAATAGAATGTATTTTTTTTACCCCCGTCCCACGGGACGAGCTCTTGCCTCAAATGGAGGAGTTTCAGTAACTCAGGGCCTTGTTGACGAGTGATGGGAAGAGGAAATGAGCGATTAAAAGATAGTAATGCAGACTCTGTACCGATCTGTTGTGGCAAAAGAAACTGCTGAGTCACGAGGCGAGGTTGTGGGTTCTCACCCTCAGTTATGGTCATGAGCTATGGGTAATGAATGAAAGAATGAGATTGTGTATACAAGTTTCCACCGAAGGCTATCTGAAATCTCCCATCAAAATAGGGTGAGAAGTTTGGTAATCCAAAAGCAACTCTGAATATAGCAACTACTTAATATTGAGCGGAGCCAGGTAAGGCGGTTCGGCATCTGGTCAAGATGCCTCCTGAACATCTCCCTGGGGAGGTGTTACAGGTCAGTTTCATGTGAAGTAGACTGGGCTTTTTTGATGAGGTTGCTGCCCCCGCAACCCTAACAAGTGGAAGTTAATGGATGCATGCAAGGATGAAAGGGATATATTTTTTCATAAAAACATACAAGTAAAAAACATTCTTCCATCAAATATCCCAGCTAGATTGAAGGTTAGAGGACCATGTCACCCACAACCTTGTTCAAGAGATGTGAGTAGCAGAATGGTAAAAATGAGATTTGAACTCTCAACATTAAAGCTGAAAGTCCAATGTTCTACCCACTATGCACATGTGAATGAATTTGTGCAAATAACTGAGTGTAAAGACAAATTATACAACCGATTGTGCAATAATAACAACAACATGTTTAAACATACCGATCAAATCTCTTAAGATTTAAAGCTATCGTTTTAGTCCCAGAATCATTCTCCAGGTCCTCGTACAATATTGCTTCTTGTAGCTTAACCTGAAATAAACAAATGAAAAAGAACAGTAAAAAACAAACAAACAAACAAACAAGAAAATGTCTAGTGACTAAATAAACAGAATGTGTTTTAAACCTTTTTTACTGGAGGGTGGAAGTTATCAGAGTCTCTAGAATTGCCATCAGTCTCACTGGTTAGGTCACTTGGAGCTTCTCTGTGAAGGAAAAAAGATTGATCGGCTAATCTGCAGTCCACATCTGTTACTTACTTAAAATATGTAGCATAAGGATAAGAACAGTGAACTCTGAAATGTTAGAACATGCAAAAAGCGGGCACTACCAAGGCCAAGACTTAACAATTCCTGACCAAGCAAAAATGATGCAACACAATACCCGTCCTGTACACAGATCTGATTCGGCTTGGTGTTGAAGGAATAACCTTTTAAATGTGTTTACATGTGAGATGTAACTATACATTCTACCCCTAATGCAATATGATCCATAATACTGGGTAAACATCAACACCACCCCCCACCCCTGCTGAATAAACACGACAATCTGTACTTACACTTTGCGTAAACCTGCTGCCAACACCATGGCACTGTGATGGTTGAAACGTTTAATGATGGCAGAGTTGCTGTTTTCCTTTACTTTATTAGAGCTGGATGTGGAAGGAGATGTTAGCGAGCCATAGCCCTTAAGAGATTTAATACATGTACATAAAAATGAGTAGAATATTCTAATAATTTCTGTACATTATATGTCTTATTGATGATGCATTGTCTTTACATTGTTACCTCATCTAATGTTTTATCCTCCAGGGATTGCAGGTCTACCATGGGGTTCTGAACACCTTGAACAACCATGGACTTTAAACCTGGCCAAAAGTAGTACGATTTTTAACTTAACCTTAGCTGTTCAGTGTTGAACTAAAAGACAATATACACAATGATTATTGAAAGTTCACCCTTTTCATCTTGCTTGGCACACTCAGAGAAGATATCCTGCTGCCCAGTGTTGATGCGATCTCTGTGAAAATAATGTGACTGGAAAAAGCATGTCCAGAACTCTTTCTCAGTCAAGTTATGAGGCACATTTTCAGCGTACTTCTGTTTTACTGGAGGGGAGGAGATAAGTGCTCATTAAATCAACATAATGTACCATATTATTGAAATTATTACACTGTTTAAATACTTGATAACCTACCTGCTGGGTATGTTCTAAAAACAGATTCAATGATGTCCGAGGTCAGGTTGTATCTTAGGCCATTACAGCCATCAGTCTGAGGTCTGATGTCTGCCTAAAATAACAGCAAAATGTCATTACATCAACAACAAAATAATAACAAAAACGCCAGGAACAGCAGATTTAAATAATGATCAGTTTCATTAATTAAGTCACTGGTGATTCATTCAAACTTAAGTGGACAGTCGAAATAGTGAGCAGCTATGATCTGATTACCATAGTTTTTACAATCTTAAATAAAAGCTTTTCATGCTAAATATTGCAACATTTGTTAATGCATTGTGTTTTATATGTATATATACAATGATATAATTTATAGTGTTCTTACCAGAAAAGCTGCTGATATCCCCACTTCCTGCTTGGTGTTGTTAGAAATTGTGTGATCTACAGAGTTCAAGGTTAGCCGATTAGCCCAGAATTCCTCTGCACTAATAACCTGACTTACTACCAGATCCTTATAAAGCTGGAATAGCACAGGATCCTCCTGTAACATCCTAAAAAATACAAAAATGAAAAAAGAAAGTATTATCCAAGATGTTTTTGTTTTTAAAAGATTTTTTAAGTATTATTAAGTATTAACAAAGATGATTTCTCATCAAAACCATCTGTTTCGCATCAAAAATATGTTTTTATTTTATTTAACCCTGCAACAGACTGGCAACCTATTCAGATGTTTAGTGTAGTCACCCAGTGTGCATCTTACATAACCTTTAGGATTAGTAAAATTAAGTGGTGGTAAAACTATATTATGGATCGATGAATGTATAGATGAAATCAATTGATTATACCCATTAGCAATTGTGGCACAGAGTGTAGACACCTGACAGCTCAGTAGTAATATCTAAATGATGCATGTATATACTATAACACCTGTATGTGCATTTGAAGTACATAGTGTTCCTGGTAATTAATCTCCACCCCTCACCTGTTTTTTTCCTCTAACTCTTTGTTAGCTTTCTTTTTGAACTTGGGCAGGAGTTGCTGCAAAAGGTCTTTGGCAGCATCACGATCTTTTACAGCAGTGCTTTCATGAGCAAAATGGAAGGTGGAGCTCTCCCCTGTGTGTAATACCAACTGAAGCTGGATTTTTGCTTTGCCATCAGGACTGATCTTCTGACCTGTCAAATAATGCAGGAGGAAATGGATATTTTAATTCAACCAACAAACACCCATAATAGTAACAAATACATAAGGCTCTAAACGTTATACTCACAACGAATGTCTGCATATGAGTGACTGATAGTGAAACGATCCTTTCCTTCTGGACCCCAGGCGATGCGCTCCGTCATCAGATAAAGTGTGCCATCCTGCTTTTTCTGCCGAACTTTCTTCACCACCAGAAGCACCTCCTCTGACACGGATGCCATGACTGCAATAATAATATTACAACATTGTCATGTTATCTTAAGATGTATTGTATGTTAAAAACTAACAATGGAATGTCCTCTACTTCTAAAACATGTTGTGTAGTAGGCGTGTACCAAACAAACAAACACACACACCATGTAGCATCGATATCAAATTTGGAGAAAAAATTTATTACGAACCCAGAATTGTAAATTATAAATGACATTATAGGTAGAGTGGATCATTGCATCTTTGCGGTGTAGTAGCAGCACTTGTTGTGACATATAGAAAACTAAGTTTGGGTGGGTCCGTCCTTCCTCAGAAGCTTTCTAAAAGCCTCCCTCAAAAAGCCGTGTTAGGGTATTTTTTAAAATGCATCATTTAGCATGTCCCTAACTGACAACCTTGTTTATGAGATGCAAACACTTGATGCTGATTGCCGCCACTCAAAAGACTAACATCGCCAGCTTCAGAACACAGACAGACCAGCAAAATGAGAGTTGGGGTGGGGCAGGGAGAGAAATGTGAAATCCCACTGAATTTTCTAGAGAAGAATTCTAAAAGATGTAGAGCGCTTAATGTCTGGTCTTATATGTGCGTAAAAAGCGTTATTCAACAAAGACAAGGTAAAACCGGTTTTTGATTCCATATCACTTTTATGCAGTGCATTAAACAGCACACACCAGTGGTCAGTGTTCTGCTTTAACATTTTCTAAACAAAACGGACACAATGAAATGAAATACAACACAAAATATGACCACTCTATCTATCTATCTATCTATCTATCTATCTATCTATCTATCTATCAATCAACCTTCAAGGCTCTTACAACAAAGCCACATGTGCATGGCATGATCATCTTGATGGCCGTATGTTCTCCCAAAATGTGTATGTGTGCATGCATATAT